>LPNX010765855.1:3698-61698 GCA_001517045.1 Pseudotsuga menziesii
GTCGTTGATGAGATATAATGCAGGGTTTATATATATTAACGATTTGTTATCAATATGCAATCATAGGTTGACCTCGACTGATGATTATAGTAGAACCTTCGAACTTTTCCAAATGATTAAAGAAGTCATTTCTCCTGCTTGCTCTTGGACAACTATGGGAATTTACCCACCGTGTGCAAATTATTTAAGGTGAGACGTGGCATAGTTTCAGCCAAGAGTCGTGAGGTTAAAAGGGCCACCTCTAACCCTAACTCGTCATTCTTTTCCCAGTCTCCTGATCCATCGCTCTCGGCTCTGGTCATTTGACTGTGAAACCTCCCTTTGCTTGTCACTGTGAGTAATGCTGTGACTGTCTTGACTTACTCTTCTCTTGTTAGCCTGTTCAGAAGCATAATAATGAAGGCTGTGCCATAGCGTTGTTGTTCATTGTGATCCACTTGATATCTTTTCAGGTTTTTAGTTGCCTTAGTAGCTTACCCAAACCCTCAACTGTAACAGCCCCCTTCGCACCTTCTTCAGTTTCCAGAATGTGGGTGGTTCCTCCATTCAGAGAGTCATGGTTTGAATTGCACAAGGTACTGTGTTTTGTTTTGTATTAAGTAACAGCACGGATTTAGGGTTTTACCTTGTAAGCTGAGCAACTGGAACCTTCCACTGTCAGTAGTGGATGAAATATTGTACCATTGTTCCCTTTGTAGCTGAAGACATACCTCCTTCTCGTTCTGCTTACGGTGTTACTGGTTATCAGTGATTATCTTTCTATTATATTTGAGGTAAGAATATTGTTCATGTTCTTATTATTTACAGCACATTTCTTGGGTTATATAACTCTATGCATTTAATAAATCATATCTAACAGTAGGATGTATGATGAATTTGCAGACCCAACTTGTCTCTCTTCTATTTTTGCGTATCGAGTACGAGGGTACGACGACATGAAGGAAATGGTAAGCCCTGGACTTTCCATGGCTGTCCCACTTTGTGCAGACCCTTATAAGATGTTAAGGGTTGGTCGTTGCGTCCTGAAAGACCCTCATGGGTTCTGGTTGTTTTGGTTGTTTGCTTCATCGTTCTTCATAGTTTTGTTAAGACCCTCGCTTACTGCAGGGCTCTCCAGCTTCGGTCGTGAGTGTACATTTTGTTTTGTATAAAAAAATACCGTGTTTAAAGTAAAAGAACAGGCTGTAAAGCCCGCCTATGTAAATTTTCAGTACGGCCGTGATTTATTATTACTGAACTGGATTTTACAGTTATTACTTTTGCATATTATGGATGAATAGGGTTTTTACCCTAATTTTTGACAGTACAGAAAATATCTTCCCCCTTTTTTATTACTATTCAGTGGTTCTGCTTTTTTGCAATGTGAGGGTTACTAGTTATATTTTATAATATAAGTTAAGCTCGATAAACGAGCATTCTTCCATTCTGTTATTTAATTCTTGCTCAAGTATGCATTTGATTTTTACTGTTAATGATATCATTAGGGTTTCTGTACCTGGTTTATAAATTAAATTACTTGTTAATAAGAATGGTAAATATTGATATATAGTTTATACCCTTCAATGATATAGGGTTTTTATATTTTTAATTTATTTTAATAATGTTCTTAAGTACTGTTTATTTACCTTGTAGTATAGAAAGTATAATTAGTTCTGGATTGTACTTAAAGTAATAAGAACACTAATTTATGTTAAAAATAATAATATTATTATAATGCATAAGATAAAAAGTATATTATTACTAATAAAATAACTATATTATCTTTCTTGATAGTGCTAATGCCTCTATGTTAATATCCTTGGTTTATTTTATGAGCACATCGAAGAATAGCACTTTATTGTTTAATTCCTGTGTAATTTATGCTAATACTATATATTTTATTTTTGTATTTAGTTTATCTTATTAGTTAAGATATTTATTTATATACAAAGAATTTAATTAACTCTATCTAGAGTCTATCTCATAAACATAGATAGTAACATTCATTCACATTTTAAGAAAGATAAGTTAACAGCTCTAGAAACTGTTCAAGCTCAGTCTAAATAAAAAGGAATGAACATAATGAAATGATTACATCACTAAACATACATAAAATCTAGGCCAAATTGGTTTGACAGAATAATTTAATCATTATTTAACTATTCCTACTTTCAGTTTGTTATTAGACATATACTAGTGAAATTATTCTAATCTGGAAGAAAGAAACTATATGGTTTAACAGTGGATAAATCTAATCTAACCCTACTCTAGAGTGATTATTATACTCTTCTACTGGTTCCAGAAAAATAATAGAATTACTGAAAGTAAAAATACTGTACAAGGAAATAGTTTTTCCTATGAGCACATGCTACTGTCAGTAAAACAAATATCTCTTCTGATAATAGATAAAGAAACAATCTACTATTCTACAATCTCATCCTATCATCTTTATTATAATTTTACCCCTGTGCTGGAGTATGGTCTGGTAAACCCAGATGAGGAAAAACACAGTGGGTTCTTATTTTTCATCAAAAGATTCTATTACTGATAAAATAAAAGAATTTACATCACTAAACCAGCTAAATCTTCATATCATAAACTAAAAACGTAACATTCAACCATTCACAGTTATTAAAACAAAGATAGTTAGGTGACAGAACCTATTTAAACTTGGACAACAACAGCAATGGGAGGTCGTTCCTCCCTACCAAATCCTGGAGAGCGCTCAAACAGCGACTCCTTAGGACCCCCGAGCTTGCTCTGGTCTCTCTGGATGGAACTAGGTGCAGCAATAGTCAAATACCAGTCTTCAAACTCAGTATCAAATCTGAACTTATCAGTAAGTTCTCCCAGCTAACAAGCTGTAATAACCAAGTTACTACAGCATTCCTCTTAGAACAACTTCCTTATTGTTTTTCCCTTTTTCCCCAAATGAATTTCCTGAATAACATTCCACCTGAATGGTTCTTCTCTAGAAAATAACTGAGCAGCCTCAGCTCTATTCATTGGGTACTTTTAAAAGATTGCCTAGGTCTTTTTGGGTTAGTTGTCATTTATTGAGCCACTTGCTCTGATCCCACTTTCTTTGCGGATCATGACCCCAATTATAGGGAAGTTGCCACCTGCAACTTAGGAAGTGTTTGAGGATGCTACCACTTGTCTTTTGCCCTCCACCTAGTTCCATCCACCAGTTTGACCAGTAACCTCTTATTAACAGCTCTCCCATGCTTTTGTCTCCACATTTTATTTATAAATAATAAAATATTCAGAATTACATTCCACTTCTTTTGACTCTGCTGAGTCATCAGTTCCTACTTAGCATTAAATTTAACATAATGTATTAGGAAATATAATTAAAACAATTAACCTTATTTTAAAAAATTGGGGTATGTGACACATCAACCAATTAACTCCCACAAAAATTCAAAATAAAAGGCATACGTGACTGTTCGCAGTAAACCCGCGTGTATACGTAGAAATCACAGAGAAAACCGCATGTATACGCGACTGCGAGTTAAAAACTCACGTACAGGAAGAAAGGTGAATAAACTCAAGGAAAATAGACAAGCTGAGACAAACTTCACACCAATCAAACACTACCAGGCATACATGCCCCCAGACCTGACACAGAAACAAGAGAGAAAGAGTAATTCAAATTCATTGAATGCCGATAAAACAACCCCCAAAAAACAACTACTAGGAACTCCCCAGCGAAGTCACCAATACTATTATGGAGAGAAATTCCTATGGCTTGGGATACAACAACAGATAGCTTGACTCCATAAATCAATCCTTTCCAATATGCAATATAAATTAAATGTCTAACACTAAAGGATCATACCTCGTACCTTATTCCGAACGGTTGAAGTAGATCCTCGTTGAGCTTCCAATATTTAGCTTGAATTGATAGATTACTTCCTCAACAACAAGTAAACAATAGAAGCATTCTATATATTATGGTGTTAGATCTATTCTATCATATATAATCAATAATGTATAAGCATTTGACATAATCCCATGTATAAAATATTCATTCAAACACACATTATTGGACAGGAAAAGATAATTCTATTAATATAAATTAGAGATTACAAGATACAACCTCTGACGGCACGTCTACGAATCGGAGAAACTGAATCCCCCACTTGGGCCTCCACCACCTCAATCCTCCATCTCTCGATAGCAAGCTCACAAGAAAAATGCAAGCTTGGGAAGAACACACTAGTGCTCCAAGGGACAAAGGGATGTAGACTCAAGCATAAGTTCTGACAACAATGGACTATAGTTTCTTTGCTCTCAATTCTCTCTTCTTTCCTTCAATGTACCAAGGGGTTCCTTATATAGATTTCAAAGGGGTAATGAAAGGTCGAATCTGAGCGATCTCAAGGCATAGGGAAGGCCAGGAGTCAAATGAGTCAGATCCATGTCAAGGAAAACTCCAAAAGGATTTGGATTATGCACATATCCCGATGTACGCGGTTTTAGTGGTCAAACCCGCGTATATATGCGCTTATAGGTTTAAAAGTCACATGTATCATTTTTCACATGTTTTTAGGGATGATCAAGGAAACATCAAAGGACAAAAAATGGTCCATGGGGTCTAAGGAGTCTGCAGTGGGACAGGGGAAGGCCATACAAAATGTGATTCACCTGGAGTGGTGAAATCAGCTATAACATATATGTTGGTATGATTTAAAGGTTTGAAATACTTGATATGTTTCTTGGGGATAAGGGCATAGTAGGTACAAAATGATAGGTTCTAATCCATGGAATCTATCTCTAACCCTTACATGTCATGTGTTCGGCGTTAAGCCACAACATAGGCCATGCATAGAAAATATCTGGCATGCGAGTAAGATGTTGTGTGACATTGGAAGCTAGGTTTAACACACCAAGGATGGTTCTCACAACCCATTTCATGGCCTAGGGTGAAGACACAAATTTTTAGTCCATAACATGTGGCTTTCGGGTTATACATAGGCCATCCATGAATCCATGGCCCATCTTTTCCCTATGACATGGATATGGTGGCCATTTTCAGGTTTGTCAAATTATGGATGCATATTCATAATTAATCCATCATTTGATACCAAAGCTCATGTTGTTGGGATAAAACATTTGTTAATGGAGCTCATGGTATTTGCATAATAACCCATGTCATTGCATAGGGAATGTGTAGGGAATCCTTAGCTTCCTACATGTGATATGTGGCCACCACATTGAGGAGGGTAACACTAGGGATGGATCTTGAGGACTATTCCATGGTATAAGTAAAATATAGGACCTTATGTTGTCATGCTCCTTGTGTAGGGCCCTACACATAATTAATTTACCTTACAAGTGAGATATGGTGACCATTTCAATATGTGTAACATTGATAAGGATGATTATTGTGTCCTATAGCATGGACCACGAACTAAATTTAGGGTCTTATGCAATATTAATTTTCTATGTGGTTGATGGTACATGCACGTTAACCTATATTACCACATAAGAACTATGTATGGAAAATGTAACGGGGTTTTCTCCCCTATTATGTGCAAAAGCACCAACCTTATATCAGTGTGATCGTAAGGAAGAGTTCGAATAGAAATAAAAAAACAAACTAGATTAGTAAAATAAAGCAAATATTTGTTAACATTTTTTGGAATATAGATTGACAAAAAATAAACAAATATATACCTCCTTTCCAATAAAGTGGGCCACCGTAGCTGTCCTCGAAAATGGTTCTGTGGCTCCACGGGATGGTTCTCTAATGGTCTCCATAGATTGTTGTCAAATGAGGGATGGATCCAATATGGGTATGGATAATGTCTCAATGTACACTGTGTGAATGGTATGGCGATGGGAATGGTGGCAAAAAGAGGGATGTGAATACCTGAGAGCAAGAGTGTCACAACGTACCCATAAGTGAAAAGGTTGTGAGTGTTTTTGGAGATCCCTTCACAATATATTTATAGTATGGTCCTAGGGTTTTTTGACCCTATGTGGTAACCCATGGTATTTTCTTGTGCTTTTCTGGCCCTTTCTCTTTTTTAGGGTTTTTGACCCTTTTTTGGGAGAGAGTGAGGGTAAATAATAGTAAATAATAATGTTTCATTAGAGGAATTTTGGGGTCTAAAATGGGCCTCCTAAGAAAAATAATAAAATAATAGTTAAAATAATAAAATAATAGTTAAAATAATAAAATAATATTNCAAACAAAAAGTAGTTTTTTTTAATGACAAATATGTCAATTCAACCATTGTGGTTGACTTATTTTATTGAAATTCTATTGGTTCTTGAATTCCAACTCACAAAAACTTATTTTGGCACGTTTTCTTATAAGGCCCATTTTAGACCCCAAATTTCCTCTAATGTGGACCATTTTTTGTGGAAATACAATTGTGAAGGTCAAAAGTAAGGGAAATATGGTAGGAATATGATGTATGTATATGGTTTAGACCATGTAGAGCTAGGTGGACACTTTTTTGTGTTAATAGATTTCCCCTTGATGTGTGAGAGAAGGAGCTCATTATATGGTCGATGGACATCATAGGATCATGGGAATAATGGTGACAACAGTGGAGAGACTAGGGAGACCCGCGGAGAAGTGGAGCTTCCTCCTTCGAACTACGATGAATTCTAGTTTTTTATTATTATGGGTTCTCAAAAATGGATGGATACATATAATGAGTGACATCTATATGGACGAGGAGGGAATACCCATGCTCGTAACAATGTCAAAAGAAAAAATAATGGGATCAAGTCTCAAAACATGGGAGTCGATCAATACATATACAAATGATGATACATAATGGTGGCCTCAATGAGAGGCTGAATACAATGCTGATCTGAAGAAATGATACATAGGAAAAGTGGGATTCTCATGGAATGCAATATCATCACAACTAATGTTCTGTTGAATCTGGAGGTGTACATATATATGGACTCAATGACTGAGAGTCAGAATATATGTGGTACAATATGTTGCATCAAGTACTAGAGATACATGGAAGAACAACATTAGGGGCTTCTGAAAACTGTTGCCAACGCAACCCATAAATCACAAGGGACATGAAAATATCTGGGTCCCATAGTAGACTCACCAATGTGCTAGATTCAGCTGACAACCAGGGTCTTCGACCAAATAATGAACGGACCAATACCCTGTACGAATCTCAACGGTGTGATGATGTAGCTGAAGTCGAGCACGCGAGACACAACCATCTCGAGAGTCACTAATGAATCCTCTCAAGTGGTCCAAGGAACTCATCAATGAGGTGGATGAAACTAGGATACAGGGACCTCTAGGTCTATCCTCTAGAATAGATATGTTGAGGTTGACAGAGGGAGACCTGAAACTAATAAAGGAAATGATGTGTCCTTGACGAGAAGCACGAGGGGATAACCAAAGATGTGGAACAATATGGGGACTGAAACACTAATTAGGGGAATAGGGGTAGGGGAGTATAGGGGACTAAAAATTCCTTTGTTCAGAGTATGATGGTAGGTCTAACCTGGTAGCAACTGAAACTGACGCATGAGAGAGGGATCATAATTGTAATACCGAGAAGATAACTAAAAATGGGAAATACTGAGGAAGGTAACTGGACGAGTGGTATCCAGGGGATCCAAGGAAGAATCATTGCATAATAATCCGAACAAAGGCGACCCAATGGGGGAAATATTCCAAACTGTGATATATGTGGTGGTGCCTAAAGAGACCATTATGGCACGATCTCATGGATTTTTATCGAGCCTGAGAAAGTAAATGCTCAATGGTGTTTTCATTTTTTAGAGAGTCTAAAAATAGGAAGAAGACTCCATTGTGGTCTCTTTTTTGTTGATAGTGTCCTAATCCCAAAAAAGGATAAAATAATACAAAGGAGAGCTCTCCCAACCTTTGGGGAAGGAAGACTTGTTTATTGTTGGTAGTCCAACCAGGGCAGAAAAGGATAAACCTATACTAACTAGATGGTCATTCAAATATTTTTACAAGCATGAATGAAACCAAGTTTGCTTGGAAATATTTTCTTGATGATAAGGATGGGAAAGAGCTTAAAGACAACCCATAATGAAATTTTTTCATAAAGTACAGCCTCAATGCCCGAGAAAGCATAAAACTATACAGAGGGAAATATTCTTAGCTGGAAGGTGCTAAGGTGATCCTTTTGTTATAATAGTCTAGGCCATCTGAAAAAGTAAATAAATAAGGCCACATAGATGCCCTTTCAAATGCTTTAACGAGCATGAAAGGAAGCAGGAGTGCTAAGCAATATTTTTATTCTTTTAGGAGTCAGAAAATATCTTAACCGAAACTCTATAATGGTCAATCAAGCAAGGTGTAAGTGTTTGATATATGGAGAGAGGTTATGTTGTGAACATGGTTGAGAGGAATAAATGCAGAACACTAATGGGGCCCCCTTGCGGGATGATGGATAGTGGTAAAATATGGCCAACTGTGCAGTATGGATAGAGTGAATGGCTTGTGAACATGCCAATACATACAAATATATATTCCCGAGATGTCACACAAATCGAGGTGACTTCCTAGAAATGGCCAAGAAAATCATAGTGAGAACACGAGACGAGGGTCTCGTCAAAATATAGAGGATAGAAAACCAAACCTGGTGGCAAAAACAGTGTCTCAAATGGACTCTAGATGACTTTGTGGTGCATGAAAGAAAACTAGACCCAATGGAGGCCTATAACCAGGGGGGACCACATGACATGTTTCATTGTTAATGTTCAGTGCTGAGTTGGAGTGGAGGACCCCATATCTCATTTATTGATTCTATTCATTTCGACCAGCGGGTTTTGGAGATGTGACTTGTAGGTAAGAGATCTTGTCGAACCCAAATTTTTCACTGGTTTAGTTTTTGTTTTTTTCTCATCCTGGGGCCATGGCCAAGCTCCAAGGGCTCGTGGGGTTGGGTCATGATTTTTGAGGGAAAAGTCACGACATAAATAGATCTTATTGGGCTGACAGACACGAACTGATCACACCTGTCAAAGGGACAGGCGCGACCCAGGTCGCACCTGTTCAGTAGAAAGGAGCGACTCAGTCGCACCTGTTCAGAGCTTTTGCACAACTTGGGTCGCACAAAAGGGCTAAATAGGTGCAACTCATCCTGAGATGAGGTTTTGCATGTGACTGAGCTTGACATGGACTATGCGTATGTGCATGATGCCATAGGTGACATGTCAGGAATGAAACATTGGTACCCTGTGAGAGAGGATATATAAGGATGGGGTGGTGGTGGACACGCTTTCCCATTGTGGGCTATTGAAGTACTTCCAGATCCCACTCATGTGTTCAACAAAGTGTTTACTAGATAAGATGGTGAGATTTTGGGACCTAGATGCAGAGTTCTTTATCATCCAGGAGGAGCGAATTGAGATCACACTCATTGATATCTATTTTTTGATTATGCTCCCTATGTTGGGTGTGATCGATGATACTATGCCGAAGCTCACACATGGGGTGTCACTGGACAACCTCTGCGAGAGACATTGTTATGCCTCTGCTATGGTGCACTCGTCGTACATACTGGTGTGTTACATCGAGAGTCTTGCGAATCGGGAAGTGGTAGTGATGGTGCTATGGATATTGGGGTCATCCTGACCTCACAAGATCTCAGGTGGGAAGCTCCATATTGTGGAGCGTGTGATGAGGGGAAACTACTGTGGGCCCAGATGTACTTGACATAAGTTTGAAGTTACCTAAACCATGCTAGTACAGTGGGAGGGGATTTTTGTTTATCCTCATTTTTGTGCTCATTCATTTTTGAGCGACTGCTGACCCTATGACCACACCTGGCGGTGCGGGAGGGAGGACCTCGTGAGCCTCGCATGAGGAGGTGGAGCGAGATGATGATTCAGGAGGGAGGTGGCCTAGCGGGATGGTTCTTTACTCAATAAATTTTTGCATAGTGGCAACAACTACCAGTCCTTATAGAGGACTACCCGTATGCAAGGATGGACTACTGGGGAGATCCATACATGCCTCAACCTCTAGGATAGGCCTTGGAACCTGATGCTACGTATACATGATTCTTTATGTGGTTGCATTAATATACAATTTACTAGCTTAGTGGTAGTAAGTTTATGATAGATACTGATGACATACTGTGTGTATGTGCAGACATTGGACCACACCATCCAACAGGATATCAACGACGGAGGGGCATGGTGGAGGGATTATATCCACCCACTCACGGGCATAGGAGGCACCAGAGTACTTTGGATTCACTTCATTGCTACATAGAGCACTTACTAGATCAGGTCACTGATGACGATTGACAATACCTAGACAACGATCTAATCGCCGCATGTTACCATGCTCCTCCAGAGTGGATCTCCATGATGAGGAGGATCGTAGTAACCGCAGAGTATTTTCGAGCAGCAGGATAGGGCAATGTGTCGATGGAGGAGGAAGAAGAATCCAGTGAGGAGGACATGGATCCAGAGTACCAGGAGGAGGACTCTAACTCTGAATAGCAGCTAGTGATGCTTCCCCTAGTGCAGTGGTGCACTAGGATGTTTTTACTATATGTATGCTTAGCCGAGAAATCTTGTGGAGCTTCTCATTTTGTACTAAACATTATGACATGATGATATATATATATGCACGTGGATGCACTTTTGATGTGTTTTTTATGAGTCTTTTTATGATGATGATACCTATATGATGTATATGACGTATGTATGCATGACTATATGATGATGCATGATGGAGTTTTATTACCTATATGTGATGATTTATGTGCCACTCTAGAACGTCATTAACCATTTGGTCTGCTACACTATTGAGACTTCTAGGAACATGCATGAATGTAATGGATTCAAAATGTCTAACCAAATTTATAGTGTGCAGGAACTTTCTAAAGAGATAAGGATTGTGTACCCGAGAGTATTTATTCAACTAGGAGACAAGCAGCTAGGAGTCTAGGAATACATCAAGGTGACACATACCCAAATGGATGGAAATGACCAGGAGACCAATGACACCATCGTACTCAGACTGGTTTTTGGTAGAAATTCCAACACACATTTCGTCGATATGGATCAACTCATGTGAAGGGGAATAAATAACCCACGCAGCCAAGGCGATATTAGGAGACCATCTACTTACTCTGTTAGTGAAACCAACATAGCGATGCGAGGTATGATCCATATAGAGAAACCAGGAGATAAATTGTAAGACTTGAGACAAGAACAGTGTAAAACCAAGAAGAAAAATCTATGAATCAAGTTACTCATGACGGGTGACATCAGGCATAGAACCTATTGAGGTAGAGCCCGTTGCGGGGATTCTTCAAGAGGTGGCCATTGATGCCCCCTTTTCGAGGCAATGATGGACGACATATGGGTAGTACCACATGGAATCAAACTTCCCTTTCCCTAACTTATCATTGGCTTGGTTGTAAACAAGGATGAGATATCCCTTGCTGAAGGTGCGGGGGTGGACATGGGATTCAAAATGGGACTTCGACCTAGTATTAGTCACTTCGATCATTTGGAGAGAAGCATGATGATCCTCATTGGTTTTTTTGAGCATAATAAGGCATTGTTCTAATGGTGAGGAATCATGGAGAAGCTCGAAGGCAAGGTAGAGTGATGGAATATAATACTCAATGGGAAGTTCCGACTC
Organism: Pseudotsuga menziesii; assembly: GCA_001517045.1. NCBI lineage: Eukaryota > Viridiplantae > Streptophyta > Pinopsida > Pinales > Pinaceae > Pseudotsuga > Pseudotsuga menziesii. Next base: position 15,313 of record LPNX010765855.1, read on the forward strand.
GACACCATGTACTAAGAGAAACGGGGTAAAACTGATGGCAGTATTTGTGGATGTACGATAGGCCTAGAGGGCGGAGAAGAGAAAATGATGCTAGTTGGTTTTATATTTGTCCACCATTCATTGGAACATGGTTTTAAGGATCTTGTTGATAACATCAACTTGACCATTTCCCTTGGGGTAGTAAATGGAGGAATACTGGTGTCCAAACTTCAACATGGTCGAAAGCTCTGTCCAAGCCGCATCCTCAAAATGATAACCATGGTCTGAGACTATCTGCAGGGGGACACTGAGATGTGTGATAACATGGTTGAAAAAGAAACATGTTGTTGTGTTGGCCTTACAATTGAATGTAGGCATGGCCTCAGCCCATTTGGTGAAATAATAAATGACCACAATGATATACTTATGACCGTCAACAGAGGTGGGATTAAAAGTCATTAAGTCAATCGCCCACTTGCAGAAGGGACCTACTATAACCATGGGATGTAATGGCGTGGGATGAGTCCTTGCTTTTGGAGAAAAGAGTTGACAATTGCTGCAGTGTTTAACTACATGGATGCAATCAACAAATATGGTAGGCCAAAAATAACCGGCACAGATAATCTTCTTGGTGGTAGCCAAAGCAGAGAGGTGGGAACCACAAGCTCCATTGTGACAGTCATTCAAGACTTTTTCAGCCTCCTCATGGGTGATGCAATGACGCAATATGGTATCAATGCCCCGACGGTACAAGACATCCCCTATGAGGAGATAGCGAGCAGCTTGGTGTTGAATGCGTCAATGATCTTTGTGACTTAAAAGAGCCCCAAATTTATGGGTGCGCAGGTACAAGAGAATTCCCCCATACCAGGGATGATTTTAAGGAACCATACTTATTTAAAAGTGTAGAAATGTTGGCGAATATTACCAATTCTTAAAATGCCAAATATAAAATGATTGTCGATATTTTTCAAAAGAAAAATTAATTTCCAAGGATTTTATATCATTTACATAACAATTTGGCGATTTTTAGGGTGAAAAAATTTTACCCCATCAAAATTGGGCGAAATAGGGCTTCAAAAAATGCAAAATGACGAATCTTTTTTGGGAGAAAACCATGGAAAAATAGTCCAATGGGATAAAATTCGCCCCTAAACTTATCCCTGCCCCATACCAGGGGTTTTCTGTGGATATGACAAATAGAAATCAGTCTAGAAGATTGACTGTGATGGGCGATGAAGTAGACGATGGTGGGAGGTCTATCATTAAGGAAGCTAACACCAGAGCTTTGGTGCTTTTAGGGGCAACAAATTCCAAATCGTACTTATGGAGAATGAAAATCCACTTGGCAGCATGGCCTTGAACAAGGTGACAGCTCAAGAGATACCACATGGGAATGGAATTGACCATGACTTGAGTGCGGCTCAAAAGGATGTAATGGCGTAGCTTCTGAACATAAAAGACGATGGAGAGGGACATCTTCTCTTCATTTGAGTAATGTAACCTGGGGACCAAAAAGCTTATGACTTACATAATAGATCACATCTCTTGACGAACATAGTCTTCTTGGACCAAAACTCCAGCGATGGAATTTTTAGATGCCGACACATAGAAAATGAACTCCTTAGTGAAGTCGAGTGAAAAAAAAATGGAGTGGAAGCCATAGCATGTTTCAATGTGTCAAAAGTGTCTTGCGCATGCTTATCCTAAACAAACAAAATGTTGGTACATGGCAGTCATAAGAAACCATGGAATTTTGTTGCATAGTCCTAAACGAAACGACGAAGGAAATTGGCCTTGCCTTGGAGACTCTGCAGTTGGAACAAAGTATGTGGTGAGGGTGTTAGAATTTGAATGCCATTTAGATATTCAGGTAGAGAGTTCTGGTTATGTTGCATCAATTGAATGGAGAATGAAAATACAAATCCAACAATACAAACCACACAAGAAATGGACAAGTATTTCTTATGTATTTACAGTATATTCATCATAACAATATCCAATGTTAAAATGTAGTTTACATAGGTAGATTTTGAATGCATGAGTAATGAATTCAAATCCTCCAAGTGGATAATACTGTATCTAACTGAATCTCTAACTCAAGGTCTCCCAATCAATATCAGAGTCCAAATAGACAACTCCCCGATGACCAATAAATCCAATAAGTAGTAACAACTAGTTAACTCAGTGCAACTGAGAGTGAGGTAGGTAGGAAAAGCACTCCCCCCCCATGCAACCATGCATTATCCATGCATTAGTAGCACTATCTTAACTCACTGTGAAGTAATTGATTGTAACTAAGGGCTAACTAAGACTAACTAGTGCTAACAACAACTTGCTAAAGTAGGTTGGCGTCGGGACTCCCAGTGGCTCCTAAAATGTAGGGATTGGTCTAGGAGGCACCCTAACTGATGTATGCACATGCAGTAAGTGGAAGTTAACCTCTATTAGTGTTCCCCACACTTCAATGACTGGTACATGTGGCCCCATTGGGCCATGTGGACCCAATTGCACTAGTGGACCCATTTAATTAATTTAAGGTTCCTAAGTGAGGAAATAATTAATCTAATAGACATTTGACCAAGTGAGGATTAATAATCATAACACCCCCCATGAATCCTAACTTAAAAAAATATGGGCCCTGGTAACATGACCATAGGTCACCCAAATACAATCTAGAAGATAATAAAAAATGTTGCTTAGTACAACTAAGGAAACATGGGAAAACCTCATGGGAAACACCCCCCCTAAAAAATAAGCAGGAAAATAGAAATCCGCAAGCTATCTTTAGAAGAAAAAAGCTTCCTCCTTAGAAAAATAACTTGAGTAAAACACTGCTACAAAAATTGCAGCTCTATGCAGTAGCATGGTCCATCAATGGACCTCTCAATGTTCTTCTGAACAGATGACTATGTTTGGTTCTGCTGGATGGTGAAGGTAGGGAATGATCAAATCTCTGCTTCTACGGGCCATGTAGCTGATCATTCGTCATCATCAAGTAGCATCGACTTGGAACTTTTATGCACCATTCTATAGAGAACGAATATGTGAGAGATAGTGTAGCATGCTCATTCTGATATTGGGACCTAGTTCTTCTTTTGTCTTCTGGAACTCCAACACCACTTCTATATGCATCAAGAAGCTTTTGAGCTCATATGGGTTTAGGCTTCTGATAAGGAATGGGTACTGGATCTAGATATAGAATCTCTTGAGATTCAGTCTCAATAACAGGATCATGTTGTATGTGATCTTCTTCATCTGAATCTGAAACCTATAGCACATCATCATCATCATAAAAAATAGGAGGATAAATAGTTATACCTTCCTGTGCTACTGGAGGAGTATCATGCAGCTGATCTTCTTCAAACTGGACACTTATTTCAATGAAGCATCTTATGGTAGCAACCTCCATCAGTTTGTAAGATTTTGCATCATCTGCATATCCCAGCAGAATGCATTTACTACTTTGGGCTTGGAAGGCCTTTCTCTTGTCAAGTGGTATCCTGGCCCAAGCTTTGGAACCAAAAACTCTCAAATGAGAGACATTGGGCTTATACCCATGCTTTTCTTCGAATGCAGTCACCCCAATCACTGACTTGTGGGGCACCCTATTCTCTAAATACGAAGCATATTTTACTTCTTCATCCCAAAGAGAAGGAGGTAGATGCTTGCCATGGAGAAGGCATGTTTCCATCTGTTTCAGTGATTTGTTCTTCCTTTCAGCCACACCATTTTGCTGTGGTGTGTATGGAACTGAGTGTTCCATTCGAATCCCCTTTGATTCACAGAAATTATGGAAATATATTTTGACATATTCTCCTCCTCCATCGGATCTTATTGACTTGATATTCTTATTGAAACTGTTATTAACCATAGCTTTAAAAGTTTTAAAAGTATCAAAAACTTCCGATTTTAGTTTCATGAAGTATATCCAGCAGTACCTAGAACAATCATCAATAAAGGTTAGAAAATACCTGCAACCATTAATGGATTTTTTGGGCATAGGTCTAGCTACATCAGTGTGTATCAAATCAAGTGTAGAGACAGCTCTATGAGCCTTCCGAACATCATACTTCTTTTCTAGATGCTTACTTACCAAGCACCCAACACATACTCCATCGAAAGTTTGGATGGAGGGAAAACCTTCAACCATGTTATCCTTGTGGAGCTACTTCAGATATTTGAAATTGAGATGGCCAAATATCTCATGCCAAATCTTGCTGGTGTTGTTAGCATGAGACAATAAAGCTATACGAGGAGAAACATGTAATAAATGTGAAAAATCATAAGCTTTGGTAGAGTGATTTGCAATACCTTTCGCTACAAGATTTCCAGTGGATTTTTCTGTAATCTCAACTGAGTCTGAATCGAATGTGACCCTCTTGGGAGAGCCTATATGAGTCATTTGGCAAACAGATAATAGGTTAGCAGCAATTGAGGGCACATATAAGACATTTTTGAACTCACCATGGTTCGCTCTGACTGAGCCCCTTCCTTTTGCTAGAATCTGGGAATCATCTCCCATGTGAATATTAGGCCCCTTTGATAGTGAAAGAGTAGAGAAGGATTCTTTGGAGGAAACCATGTGGTTGGAGGCTCTAGAATCTATAATGTATGTTGAGGATGGAGAGAGAGTTTATTTCAAAGCATGACACCTTTCGACATCTTCTGTCATTGCTTATTCATCAGACTTCTTTTCTCTTGGAGGAGCAATGTTGTGCTTCTTGAGAAGAGCGGACATCTCATCAAGTTGCTTCCTCATACAATGTTCTTCAATATGGTATCTCTTTCCACAATACAGACATAAATTATTTTCAAATTTCTTCTTCTTAGAGCTGGAGGCCCCTTTAGAAGCTTGTTGATTTGGTTTAGGCTTTAAATTAGCTACCTTTGGCTCCTTCTTCTTTGATTTCCACTTTTCTTGCACTTTGGAAGAGTCAGTAACCAAGATAGATTTATCTTTGGAAGTCTAGATGACTCCCATTTGAATCAATTTGTCTTGTTCTTTGATTAAAGACTCGGAGAATGAATCTAAAGAAGGAAGTTTCCAATCAGAAAAGCTTTCCCACTTGGAATGAAACATAGAGACATAGAAAAGTAATCAAGACCTATTTTGTTGAGTATTGAAAGGACATTCTGCTCATCTTTTCGCTCTATCCCACACTGTCTCCATTGTAGCACTAGAGACTTGAATTTGGAGAAGAATTGCTCAATAGTCTAGAAACTACTAGGATGTAAAGATACCAACTCATTCTCTAGAACGTGTCTGTGAAGCTCATCTTGTTTGGTAAACAAGATATCAAGATTCTCCCAGGCTTCTCTATGAGTCCTCAATCCTTCTAGATGAAAGAGGATATCTCTGGAAATATAAGTACATAAGTACCCAAATGCTTCATCACAACAATTTAGGAACTTGTTCCACTCTACCGGCTGATGAGGCTTAGCCTCCCATCCATGTATGATCCTGTGGTAGCCATGCTTATGCAAGGATAGCTGCATATCAATCCTCCAATTAAGGTAATTGGAAGATGTGAGGATCCATGGCTCAGGAGTTTATAACTCATAATTGCTCTGAAAAGGAGACTGCAAATACTTCTTTCAAGCTACTTAGAACCTGTCAATTTCACTGCAAATAACACTAAAACATAAGAACTATTATAATCATGCTTTTCCTCTAGACATGAACATGTTTTTAGGGTCCATCACACCCTCTCTGTTGCTCTGAATGAATCTAGAGCTAGCAAATTTTCATAGGGGACTTCTGTGGAAACCTAGCTGCTTTTGATGTTCGATGAGGAGAAATAAGCATGAAACCTTCCTGAGAAGGCTCTGATACCATGTTAGAATTTGAATGCCATTTATATCTTTAGGCATAGAGTTCTGATTATGTTGCAGCAATTGAATGGAGAATGAAAATAAAAATCCAACAAGACAAACCACACAGTAAATGGACAAGTGTTGCTTAGGAATTTACAGTATATTCATCATAATAATATCTAGTGTTACAATGTAGTTTACATAGGTAGAATTAAAATGCATGAGTAATGAATTCGAATCCTCCAAGTGGATAAGACTGTATCTAACTGAATCTCTAACTCAAGGTCTCCCAATCAATATTGGAGTCCAAATAGACAACTCCCCGATGACCAATAACTCCAACAAGCAGTAACAACTGGTTAACTCAGTGCAACTGAGAGTGAGGTAGGTAGGAAAAGCACTCCTCCCCATGCAACCATGAATTATCCATGCATTAGTAGCACTAGCTTAAGTAACTATGAAGTAACTAATTGTAACTGAGGGCTAACTAATACTAACTAGTGCTAACACCAACTAATTGAAGTAGGTTGGTGCCGGGACTCCCAGTGGATCCTAAAATGTAGGGATTGGTCTAGGAGGCGCCCTAACTAATGCATGGAAATGTAGTAAGTGGCAGTTAACCTCTAATAGTGTTCCCCACACTTCAATGACTAGTACATGTGGCCCCATTGGGACATGTGGACCCAATTGCACTAGTGGACCCATTTAATTAATTTAAGGTTCCTAAGTTAGGAAATAATTAATCTAATAGACATTTGACCAAGGGAGGATTAATAATCCTAACAGAGGGAATATTTAGAATGGCTTGAAGCTTCAGAGGGTCGACCACAATCCCTTTGTGAGAGATGATAAACCCAAGTAAATGCCTAGCTGGGACACAAAACACACACTTGAGAGGGTTCAAGAGGACGTTGTATTTGTGACATCGTAAAAAGACATGTCGTAAGTCATCTAGATGTTGTGAACGCTTTCGAGAGCGAGCGGTGAGGTCATCTAGGTAGATCAAGATGATATGGATAAGGTCATGGACGTATAGATTCAAGGCCCATAGAAAAGTGGCTCCAGAATTTTTAAGGCCGAATGGCATAACTCGATATGCAAAGGTGCCCCAGGGGGTTGTGAAAGAAGTCTTATACAGGTCTTCTTTTTGGATCTGAATTTGGTTATAACCGAAAAAACCATCCATGAAAGAAAATACTTCATGTATGACACAGGAATCAATGATTTGGTCAATGAATGAAGTGGGGGAATTTTACTTGGGACATTCCATGTTCAAATCACGAAAGGCAGTACAGACATGAATGGTACCTTATTTTTTATTAACGGGAACAGGATTAGAAACCCATGTGGTATACATGATAGGGTATATGAAACCTGCTTTAGGCAGTTTCTCGATCTCAGATTTGACAGAAGGATCCTTTGCAATCTGAATAGGTCTTTTATTTTTGCATACGGGTGTAACATCAGGCCATGTGTCGATACAGTGTTCGACGATAGATGGATCAAGTCCAGGATTCTCGGTATAGAACCAAGCAAAAATATCACCGAACTCTTGAAAATGTGCTTTGTAAGAAGCAAATTATTCAGGGGAGAAATATGCTTCGACTGTGATATCTTCAACAACCTCAGGATTGGTTGATATATTGACCTTAATAGTTGGTGAAATTCTAGCCATATTTCCCTCTTCAAAGGCATCAGGTGTTGGAATGGGATACTTGAAACAATCTACTTTTCCATGGATGAATTCTTTGGCTTCAACTGAGTACTGATCTGACAATGAAAGAGGTTAATCGGAAATAAAGAATGAGTGATGGTGCATATCATCCCAAGGGTAATCAGGAGCCAAAAGAGCTTCAAGGATTTCCTCATCATTGTTAAGATAATGTGTAGATAAATAGGAGGGATATTCTATGTCCGAGGGAATGGAAGGACTAGTGGAACTAGAGATCATGTATATGGTGTTGGTTGTGTACGAGGAAGAAGTCGGAGGGTGGATCTCCTCAAGGATAGTGATGTCGGACTCATGGGAGTGTTTTCAAAGGTCGTAAAGGGCTGACCGATACTCATGAATATATGGGAAATGGTGAGAGTAATGACCATACAAGCCACACACTGCACAAGGATGGTTGTTTCACAATGACTTGTTCTTAACCGTTGGCGGATCTGTGATGGTTACTCCTAGGGCACCATCAGAATCATTCATAGCATTGATGTTGGTGCGAAGGATATGAAACTATAGATATTTTTGTGTCACATGAACCTGAATATTGCAAAATGCGCAAGTGGGATCCAGTCAAGGTTCAGTCATTTATTTAGAGGCCTTTCCCCTAGCCTTCTTTGGAGGAGGATGGAAGACATGGAGACAAGAGTAGTCTTCGACAGACCAGGAGGTGGGAGAGACACCATATCTATGGGTTGGATGAGAGTCAACACGACCTGGGGAACCGGGGGTTGAGTGGGTGGCTTGAGATACCGCATAGGAATTCCAATGTAAAATTAGGTAAGTTGAGAGTATCCATGACATGATTTCTCACGATGCCAGATGGTGGGAAAAGGAAGGGAATTGTGTGGATCAGAAATGAACCCCAATAATTCCCTGATGATTGTGGTTAGGGTTGCGACTGAGGTTGTGAATTGGCCAGGATGGTATAGGATGTGATGGTGCACAAGTCCGATACATCAGTCGATGAAGGTGGAGGTAGTAAGGACAAAAATGTGTCTATCATAGGAGTGTTGGAGAATAGGCCCATGCCAACAGCAGATAAAGATGGAATGGACACATTGTCGATGGTGGAGATGATATTTAGAAGGATGTGTTTCGGCATGGCTGGCCCCTTAGGATCATAGTATGTCAACTGGTTGAGGGTCATGATATTCCCATCATGAGGGAAGATCAATAGTTGAAATACGGTAGAGGACACGAATCGCATGGAATACATTAGTAAATTTGGTCGTTGAAAACCTCAATGTCAATCAACATTGTTTTACCATCTAGCTCAACAAGAACATAGGTGAGAAATCCCTATGGTTGAGTAGAGTGGCCATCATAGGCATGACTAGCAGTGGTGGAAGGTTGGAGGGTAGGGGACCCGAGTTTCTGCCAAACAAATGTTGACATGACATAGGTGGATTCCCCCTCATCAATAATACATCGATGCATGACCAAATTCCTATTTGAGGCTAGAACTTGGAAGGCGATGATAGACGACATTCTCGGCTCTCCTTGATCCAAGTCAAATGTGATCAACCTAGAATCAGAGGGATTAACAACACCTAGTGTGAATAACAATGCTTTATGCTATGATGGGAAAGTTTTAAGCAATTCCAAAGAGGACATGGTTGTAGGGGATTGGGCCAAGCCGTCAACTATGTTGTAGTTGAGGGTAGCTATGGTAGTAGCATTGTTTATGACACGACGCATAGGAAATCGTGGGACTCTAGCCTCCCCATCTGTGGGGGGTCTTGGTAATAGGAGAGACATGTCATAAGTAGTATAGGTAGACATCACTGATGGGTCAGGAATTTATGTGGTGGAGACATATAGGTTGTGTCAAGTCTAAAGTTTGACTTTAGATGACAACGTCATGAGGTGATGGACACCAGCCTCAGGAGGTGGGGTTGCAGCAGGAGCTGTGGGAGCAGGTGGAGCCAAGGGCTGGGTTACATCCATCCCTTGGTGTGGTAGGGGGTTTTGGAGCACCATGGGCAGAGGACCTAGTGGTGCAGGGTTGGGTTGTGACGGCAATGCCGCGTTTGGATCATGTTGATTATCATTTTGAAGGAGTTGTTGGACGCGAGCCATGTGAGGGCACTGATGGGTGTACTGACCGTAGGTGTTATAAATATCACACAGATGATTAGTTCGCAACTATGGGTTCTTCCCCGGTCGGTTGGGACTCTAGGGATTCTATGCATGAGGATCGGTGCCATTTTTGTTTGGAGGGTTGGTCTATTGGTCGCCTCCTTGGGGCTGGTTATTGCCTCGATTTTGACCTCTCTTGTTCTTTCCCTGCCCTTGTTGTTTATTGGGGGTGGGTTGGTTAGGAAGGTTTTGCTGAGCATAAACATGTCCCATAGAAAATGGAGAAGTCAAGGCTAGATGTAACACCTCGGTTTTGACCCCGTTGCATTAGATGTATATGATGATGTATATATTGTAAATGATCATGGTGTGGAGCTAGAGGCCAAGGCCCCACCATTGGTCGGTCATGCTATGTTTTGGATTTAAATTGTCACCGATGGCATATCGGGGAATGCAACATATATTATGTTGGTCATCATGTAAATACGCATCTATAATTAATTAAATGAACCCAACCAGCTACGATCGCAGAAACTAAAATGAGAAAGGGGCATGATTTTCCCAAGGATGAGGATGTGGAGGAATTTGTTCAACTTTGGCCAATAGGGTGAAAACCCATGTGTCTTATTCCCTTGTCTTATTCCAACCACTTTCATTAAGAAAGGCTGGTGGTGGTTGAGACAGTTATGTTCTTTGGGAGTGGGGTGACAGGACTATCAGTCCTCACCCACAAGCACACTCCACCCACTGTTGACTTCACTATGGAGGAAAAAACTTCACACACTCTCTAATTCGCGACCTCCGATTTTCCTGTTCACCTCCACAGTCTATTCCTTCCTCACATTGCTCATCCACACGCATGGATTTCACTCTCCACGACTGTGCTGAAGGCTCACGCACATCCACTTCCGCGTCCTCTCTGGGGGCTGTTCATTTTCGCGCCTAAACCATTACCTGTTCATTAGTCCCTCACACACAGGATTTCCTGGTTTTAACCATGTAGTTTCTCCCCTGCGAATTTGAGAATGGTGTGGCTCGGTCCTTTGGTTAGGGGCTAATTTGTGGGTCCTGCATTGTGGCTGTATACACACCGGTCGGGATACTGTAAATTCATCCCCAAGTGTGGTTTGCATACGTTTTTCCTCAACGGCCTCGATTGTGAAAAATGGGCTGTTGTTTTCCCCGTGTATGTTGGTAATGTATGCTAATTACATTTCAAAATTGTTGTTTCCCCTCCCCATGTCGTAAATTGGTGCACTGATATGTTTAGTGGGACTGTATAATCGCTTGGGAGCCATTTTTCCCTGTTTAAGCTGTGACAGCTAAATTAATTGCCTGAGTGCAATGGTTGGTCTTCAGACTGTGAGAGGATCAGGGATGGGGGCTTAGTTTTTCTTGATAAACCTGGTGGCTGGAAGCCACACAGACAAAGCTAGAGGGCTGGCCTTCTTCTCCATCACCCCTGAATAGCACTGGAAGGGAATGCAGGGCCTGAGGAACTGTGTAGCAGAGAAGGGAATGGTTCCTTGTGTTGGGTGTGTTTGGGTGTCTTAGAGGTCAGGCTAGCTTTGGTGTAGGTGTTCTTGTCTCTGTAATGAGATCACTAGCTTAGCATTTAGCCTTTCCCAACTCCTGGATGGCCTGATAAACCCAACTGTGTTGGATTGGCTGTGTCTTGTATACCCTTGGATACGTGTAAGCCTGCTAGTTCCCTTATTCCTTGGATAATCATGCCCAGCTTGGGGGTGGCAGCGTTGCTGAGAGATTAAGGAGCACGCTGGCCTATGGTTGGGTGGAACGTTGCAACGATGTAGCTAGTTGCAGATTGATTTCTTCATAAGATAAGTGATCTTGTTCATTTTACTTCTACAAACTTATTTTCTGTTAATAGAGATGATGAACATGTTAAATGAATGCATGCATGTATGAATGCTGTTGGTTTCCACTGTGTCTGATAGAAAATTGCATCTGTGCATGATAAATGTTCATGTGTGCATGTTTTTACTTCAATACGTTTGCTTCAGCATTCTGTTTTAGCATTTTTATGCATGTACATGTTCATGGGGCTCTTAGCCCATGTGATTGAAGCTTGTAGTTGCATCCTCTTCGTCGGTTGGAGGCATGGGGACGTGACACTAGAGGAGGAGTGGGTTGCACATGCGGCACATAATAGACCAGAGAAGCAGGAGGGGCTGCAAATTTGACTATCTGGCCAGAACACAAATGTGCCAAATAATTCAGTCCATGAACGTGAGGATTTGCTGTGGGAGGTGCGTACGAGGGGCTGGCTCCGGACTGATGCATCACGCATGAGTAATCGGGGGAGTAACCAAGGGGGAGCATAAGATGGAGTAGCTCTAGATTGAGCCATCACACATGAGTAATTGGGAGAATAACTGGGTTGGGAAACATGTTCGATGTTACCTAGGTGTGGTGGCATCATGGGAGAGGCCACATAAAACTGGGGGTGCTGGGTAATAGAGTCGATGACTCCATCAACAATGTGAGATTCCCCTGGTGTATCACGATGATAGGTTTCGGCTCAGGGAGCATCGAGTATGATGGTGTATAAGTAACCGTACTGGGCATAGATCAAGTCTAACTATTGAGCCTTAAGGGTGGTTTCCTCCTTGATTTGGGATTGCTCAGACGCAATGCCCTTGGCTATGGGGGGGAGTAAGGTTTTGAGAAAGCATTCAAGGAAGATCCTATCATCCAATTAGATCTTGCACAAAGTACGTCGATGTCACCACTCATGGATATGATCTATGATGTGGGTAGCGGTGGTCTGGCGATAAGATAAAAGGAGCTCCACTCCCTCGTCATAACAGACGGGTTGTTGAAAGTATTGAAGGAACATTGAAGAGAGTGAGGAGAAGTCACGGTAAGTGGCATGAGGCATCTCGATGTACCACTTGGCTGCAGCACCCATAAGTGTGCGTTGGAACCACCTCAATCTAAAAGAGTCATCCACAATGTTGTTCAATGAACACCACAAGTGGAAATAAATGATGTGGTTCTAAGGATCCTCTCCTACCTTCCCCTCAAACTTAGGGATGTCTGAGGTAATTTTGTAGGCATGGGAGGCTAGTGTGGTTGATAACTAATGGGGTCATTTGTTAACCTTTCCAAATTTGGCAGGTTGAGACTAGCCATAAAAGGTAGGATAGATCCAAGGTTCGCTCGAGGAGGACCAACAATGGTGTCGATGGATGCAGGAACGTAGTTCCCATGTGTGACTGGAATGGTCAGAATGGATGTGGTATGGTAGGAACCATAGTGGTTGGCATGGGGCCACCACTAGTGGATAGCATACCAGCATCAGTGTGTGTAGTGGAAATGGGGCCTCTAGAAGGGATACCCGTGATGATGGGTGGAAAGGACATAGGTCCACCACCAAGTATCCCTATGTGGAAGGGATCTCGATGTGCACTAGCCATGGGACTATATGGGGTAGTGAACAAGGTAGGTTCAGATTGGTAGGAATTTGAATCAGACTCAGAGGTCGTGTGTGTATTTGAAGATGGTGAGTGATGTCGAAGATGGCTTCAATGGTGATGGTTCAAGGAACTGAACTAGGGGGTGTTCCCCCTAAGCCTATATAAGAAGTGTGGTGGATCTATGATGGCTTGGTGAATGAATGGGAATGAATTTGGACCCTGATTTGATCAGATTCCTAATGGTTCAAGGGAGTCACTTGGCCACCAATGCTTTCTGACAGCTTGTGTATTGGGGTAGTACCCCTCAATCCATGGCTCAGGTAAAATTGATAACTACTTTTCCATAAACGACGACTCTTGGTTTACATCATGGGTGAGAACTAGTCAATCAGGTAGGGTTCATTTTCCTTTTCACTTGGCAGGTCCTCTCAATGGCCATCTATTTCTAGGTTCATGTGGTACTGCTCACAATGAGTTTTAGGGATATTCCCAAGTACTTCCCATAGTTAAGCGGATGGGGTTTATACCCTAATCCAAATGTTTTTAAGTTAATTAATTTCTTTTAAGGCTCTTCTCAGGGTCATGAACCGAGCGTGTTCACTTAGTGGTGTGAATTGTGTGCAACTGTATGTAAAATAATTTCTTCAAATAACAAAATAATGCTTGAAACAAATGAGTAATAAGGAACTTTGTGTAGGAAACAAGCATGGGGTTTCAACTATGGAGATCAACTATGGAAACTCATCAACCAAGAAAGGGAGACCTCAAAGATACCAAGGGGCTATAATAGGTCAAATCTGGACATAAAAATAGATTTGGACAGAGTTTGGGACAGACAGGGGTCTGAAACCGGGATGAAAAACAGACTGAAAACTGGCAGTCGCACCTGTTAGTGGAACATACATGATGTAGGTCACATGGAACAGAGAAGCAGATGCGATTGAGACAAAAAATGGTCAAGTCGTGCAAAACATAGGGTACGACGCAACTGATTCGCTTGGAATAGGGTCACAGAGGTGACTAGGGTTGCTCCAAAAGCTGGGATAGGCACGATCTGACTATTTGAGCTAGGTCGCGTGTATTAGGACTAAATTCGTGACCTAATTCATGCTTATCAGGCAGAAATGAGCGACTGGGTCATGGATTCTAGTTGGATATGTGCGACTTGCATTGAATAAGTATTTTTTTGAAAAAGCAAAGTCGGCTAGGGCCGGGGAGGGGGGGGGGGGGGGGGGGGGGGGGAAGGAACTGACATAGTAAAGGTTCGGATCGGCCGTAAGGGGGCCCGATCTGTGACGAATGAAGGGACAAACCTATAGAAAACCTGCAAAAACAGGGATCTAAATGGATCAAACAACAGAGTCGCCAAAACTATAACAAGGATTTGTCCCCTATTACGTGCAAAAGCACCAAACTTAGATCAGTGTGATAGTAAGGAAGAGTTTGAATAGAAATAAATAAAAAAACTAGATTAGTAACAAACAGAAAATATTTTTTAACATTTTTTGGAATATAGATAAAAAAAAAACTAAACAAATACAAATAAACAAAAATATACCTCCTTTCCTGTAAAGTGGGACACTGTAGCCGTCCTCAGAAATAGTTCCACAGCTCCACAAGTTGGTTCTCTAATGGTCTCCATGAACTATTGTCAAATAGGGGATGGATCCAATATGGGCATGGAGAATGTCTCAATGTACACCGTGGGAATGGTGAAAAAAAGAGGGATGTGAATACCTGAGAGCAATAGTGTCACATCATACTGACAAATGAAAAGGTTATGAGTCTTTTTTGCAGATCCCTTCACAATGTATCTATAGTATGGTCGTAGGGTTTTTGACCCTATGTGGTAACCCATGGTATTTTCCTGTGGTTTTATGGCCCTTTATATTTTTTAGGGTTTTTGAACTCTTTTTGGGGTTTTTGACCCTTTTTTGGGAGAGAGTGAGGGTAAACCATAGTAAATAAAAAAAATTGGGCCATTTTTTGTGGAAATACAATTGTGAAGGTCAAAATTAAGGGAAATATGGTAGTAATATGGTGTATGTATATGGTTTAGACCATGTAGTGCTAGGTGAACACTTTTTGTGTTAACAAAAACTCTAGCCTACATGTAACAATGTGGATCTTGAGTGATGCGTCGTAAGGCCTTGAGACAACACATAATCTCTATGGAGGGAATATTATTTCAACTACAAGTGGGATATGTTTGTATTTTGACATTTATAACATCGATAATCGATCTCTTGGCCCACACCATGGTATAGGTTTAAATTTATGGCATAAGTTCACACCATTTGTTTACGAGTTCATGGACCATCACAATTCCCTTGACCACCACATAGCATGAATCTACATAGAAAATATCTAGTCATCATATCCATCATCATCGTCATTGTCATCGTCATCATCATTGTCATCATTATCATCATTGTCATTATTTTCATCATCATTTGTGGATCTAATATGCCTTTGTCTGTAGCTATACCCATAAAGATAAGTAAGGCCTTAATCTTGTTCATATTGTTACACCCATTTCCATTCTATCGGGTGAAGGTAAAGTGGCGATCCTTGGTCAAGGAGATGAATTCCGCACACTTTACATAAGTCCAAATTTACCATGAAAGCTTGCTTAATAAAATCCTATGGAAATTTTTTGTCAATTTCCAAATTCCCAACCTGCATTGGTAAATTTATTCTCAAAATGTTCATAAGTCCATCATATGCATGCTGAATCTTCTAGAAAACTTGCAAGGGAGATGTGAATTGATCTTATAATATCATATTGTTCCTAGCTAGCCATGGTGCCTAGAAAATTCTAAGAGGTAATCATGCAGTTGATATTGAGAGCCATACCAAACCAAGAAACCATCATCAATAAACCTTTTTGAGAATATGATTTATCGAGAAGGAATTTTGCGATTAACTTCTTTTTCTAAGTGACAAATAAAGAGACATGTTTAAACAACTACAAAATTGTTGCACATTGCGGTGCCTCTGATTTGTTGATAAAAGGAGCCATTAAATTCTAGAAAAATGCCATTTAAGGACCAGCTCAACAACACTAACCAAAAAGTCCACATCCTCAGGTGAAAACAAAACAAAGGTATTGTGTAGAAGCATGCCTTGAAGAGAAAGAATACTTTCTTGAGTGGGAATGTTGGGGTACAATGATTCTACATCAAAAGTGGCCAATAGAGAATCTATAGGAAAGCGTTCTAATTCAATATCTTGGAGAAGAAAGAGAGAATATGGAATATGGTTGGGTTGTTCCAAAAGAGTACTCAGAACTTTGTGATGCATAAATTTGGACAAGGGTTCCAACATGAAGCTATTGTAGGAGAAAATAGGACGTCCTACAAGAGGGCTTTTCCACACTTACCAGATGAACTATGCACCACCATAATCAATGAACTCTTCTCATTAATCTCAAGTCATATCCATCATCTCTTCTCATTAATATGAAATCATATCCATCATCTCTTCTTATTAATATCAGCTCATATTCGTAAGCTAAAAGATCATTTTGCAACCTCATGCTCAACACATAAAGCCATTATGCTTATATACAACACCACATGGTTGCGATTTGAATTTGTACTATAAAATGTATGGTGACATGGGATCAAGAACGTAGTTCAAAATTAACTTTAACATCACTGCACAAGAATTCACCCCACAGACCATAGAGTTGGTGTTTTTTTTAAAATATCGATTGTGGTCACATATCCGATGACTCTTCCCATAATATCGTTGGTTTTCCTATTCTTTTGTTTGTATATGTGTGGGTTATGTAGTCCGATGTTTGACCTTCTGTAAAGTATTGGGGTTCATTTATCCAATGGTTTTGTCGTCAGATATCATTCCTCCTGTCAAGTATTGGAAGTGGAATATCTGCCGAACATGTGGTCAGACATTTGATGCACATGTGTCACATATACGATGTGTATATTAATATATTTGGGGTTTTAGATACGACAATGAAATGTTGGATCTCTAACTAGATCGTATGTATGTCAGATATCCAATGAAAATCAACTAACTTTAAGAAAAGACGAGGCTTATTGGATTGTCGACAACTTAATGTTTAAAATCAGACAAATATGACGTCATATTTTGGGTTTATATTTTCATGTGTCGTATGTTGTTTGGGGAAAGGAATGGATTCCAAGAGATACGCCAGCTAAGGGGTTAAACAAAGAACCAATAATGACTTTATTAGTTGGTATCTTGGAAGCCCTTAGTGAAAAGAAGAGGGGTTTTGAAAATATTGAAAATATTATTTGCCTTGATAGTCTCATAGCAGGAGGGTGGTTTTATATAGTGGAATAACCAATGGTTGGTAGGAAATCAATCCAGCCATAGTTAGTTTCCTTGGAGCTTCATCTTGGAAAAGATAAGTGTACTCTTAATTTTATTTATGATTTTAACAATGTAGAATGAAGAGTATGTCAATATCATTATCATGATATTTTGAATGCAAATTTTTGACATATGATGACTTCCCTTCTTGACTAACTCTTGTGCAAAACATGTATGGAAAAGTGTTGTATTCAATTCTTGTGGAGGTTTCACGAATAAAAACCATTCAATTATAAAAGGTAGACCATAATCAAGATGATGAATGCAATGGAGAGAGGGAGCATTAGTTCCTTGTAGGATTCCAGATGGGAATTACAACCATGGTTATTCCATATAAATCCAATTCATTGAATCTCATAATAGAAACAAACTCCCCATATTACCTTATGTTCTTATTGGACTTAATCTCATTCAATTCTCGTGGACGTTTCATGAATGAAAACCATGGAACTATAAAAGTTATACCATAATTAGAAGGATAAATACAATGAATGGAGGGAATACTAGTTCCTTATAGCATGGAAAGGATGTGGGCTCCATACTATGAGTATTTACAAAGGATTTTACGTATTTATATCATGAGGTTACCATAACTTAACCACCAAAAAAACCATGCCATTACTTAATACAATACAACCTAGGGTTCAAAATCATTACTTAATACAATACAACCTAAGGGTAAAAAACTAGAACATTGCAACAATGAAGTCGAAGCACTACTATACTAATCATGATCCTACACAATATTTACATACTCAAATTAAGATACAACTATAATAATAAAGACATTTTAAATGGATGAATTTCCAACATGCTACCTTATTACCATCTCCAAGATAGATTTCTCTACAAGGCCATGGGGAAGCATATTTACAAGCTTTGTCGGGGGGAGGGAGGGGGGGGGGGGTTTAGGGAAAGAGTAGAGCATGACTATAAAATAATTCAATTCTTATGGAGGTTTCNTAAAATCTAGACCATAATCAAGATGTTGAATACAATGGAGAGAGGGAATACTAGTTCCTTGTAGCATGCCAAGAGTGTGCAAGAAAATAACATTATGAAATAAATTCATGGCCCATATCCTTCCTTTTGCATGAGACCATACACTTCAAAAGGGGCCATGTATTTACTTCGCAACACCTCAAGTAGAAGGTTGGGAATATTTAAATAAAAAATTTATTGTATTCCCATGGAGCCCTTCATTCCCCTCTTGTTCATTAATAGTCCCTATTTATCCCTAGAAAATATTTTGAAAGTTTATATTAGATTTCATCTTCCTTTTTTTTTAACTCATAAATTTAAATTCCATAATGTTAACACATTTACATGGTGGTATATTAGGGACAAAACAAGCACTAAGATCTAAGGCATTTTATTGAGATTCATACTAGGAGTATTTACAAGAAATTTTACATATTTACATCATGAGGTATTATAACTTATCCCATCTAGATTGATGCCCATTCGATAAACCACATCATTAAAATGTGTTCGTGACTTAATATAATAAAACCTAGGGGTTAAAAAATAGAATATTATGACAATGAAGAAGTCAAAGCACTACTTATTAGGTAAAGAGGCCAATATCTATTGCATAGATTGCAAACAAACAAAATCATAGCTCCTAAAACCATTATTCCCATGGATCCATTCAACCATGAAGAGTACAATGAAGAGTATGTTGAATATGATGAATTCAAATGGGTGTATCAACAACTACTAGGTTGTGAGAAATGAAAAAACAAATACAATAAGGTATATTACCATGTTTGAGATATATCTCTCTACATGGTGAGGAAGTTGTGTGGCCAAAGGAAGAAACCCTGCAACTAATAAGGGAGGCTCATACCTCCAGGATGGCTCTAGTTTTCATTGTTGGGAACAAAACAACCAATTGTGAATGTATGTCTATTTATCCAAGATGCGTGAGAATTTAGTTAGGTTTATCAAAGCTTGTGTATTGTGTTTTACACAACAAGCCTATTAACAATAGGAAGTAGGGAAGTATGTTTATTTATCCAAGATTGATGAAAAATTAGTTAATTTTATCAGATCTCATGTATTGTGTTTTGGCACAACAAGCCTTTTTTTCCCAAAGAAAAAAAGCTGATAATTATATTAGTTCAAAAGAGAGTCTTTACATGATTTGTATACATTTGCATACTACTGGTTATATAGCCGGAAACTAGATTTGTAATTGATTCAAAAAAACTTCAGACCAACTCTTGAAACTTTTAGCTAAGCAAAAACTGGGCCATGAATCAGCCAGAGAAAAGTTTCCTTTGAGCTTGTGCGAAAAATAGAGTTGTGTAAAAGGAAAAGGAGAAGGGATTCTACAAAAGGAAAAAGAGATCATAAGTTATGTGGTAGAAATCGTACACTTCCCCTTCCTTATTTTCAAAAAATATCCAGGTTCCAGGAAGCTGGGATTCTTGCAGGAAGGGATTCTGCAAAAGGTATGTGGTAGAAATCATACACTTCCCCTTCCTTGTTTTCAAAAAATATCTAGGTTCCATGTGCCATATTCACCCCTTATTTTGAGAGGCGATCTTCTACTGCATTCCTTTCCATGTAGACATGGCGGCATAAAATGTGATCAAAATTTGTCCAAATTCTGTTTACTTCTTCATAAAGGGTAGTGAGTGCAAGATTTCTACAATGCTGAACTTTGTTCACCCAATTTATAATGATGAGTGAGCCTCCAGATATCTAAAGCTTTATGTAACCTTTTTCTAGGGAAAAGTGGAGGAGTAGTTTTAGTGCCATAAGCTCCGCATAGTTTTTTGTGCCTGCTCCAAGACCCATTTGGATCTAGAAGTGGTGGTTTTGGTTTAGGTGGAGGGTGGCACCACCCCCACAAACAAGATTCTGAGAGGCTCCATCAAATAAAGCCCAGGGCATAGTGTGGTCTACCTATTCTTCTCTGATGATTATTACCGAAGGATAATCCTTTGTTTGTGGGAAGTAGGATAGAATATCCGTACCTTTTTTTACTTTAACTTCTGGTGAAGAAGGTTTGTCTTGGAAAATTGTCTAATTTAGAGCTATCCAAACCCCGTAGATGTGTATAAGTGGAAGTGCTTTTAAATGGGATAGTTGAGGGGTATTGAGCCAAGATTTCCAAGTGTCTTCAAGAGAGGGTCCCATCCAGTTGAATATATGATTTAACATTGATTGCAAATGATGCCAGACCTAGGAGGGAAAAAGGAAATTTAGGAAAAGATGATTGACATATTACTCATTTTTTTTGCATAGAGTACACCAACCTGGTTCTTCTAAGGATCTTTTCTTCATTCTGTCTGAGGTCATTGTTTTGTTATCTAGAGTGCACCACATGATCACTTTTTCTTTCAAAGGAAATTTAAGCTTCCAAATCCCTGGCTGCCACCATTTAGGTTCATTTTGGAAAGTGGTGAGGCAAAGCTGCTGATATCTATTTTTTGGGGTGTAAGTTCCATGAGCAGCGTGTTCCCAGACCAACTCATATTCTTTGTCTTTGAGTATGATGTGGGAGTGTAATAGGGTTGTGATGTACCTATTCCAATATTGGTCCCACCTGGAGGGGGTCTCCAGTTCCCTACAACCCAACCACCCTTGTTTCCCTAGGTTGGTAGAAACAGGGTCGACAATCTGGTTTAGGTGGAAGAGGCCATTTTGCTGAAGGAACTGGACTAGCTGGGGGGGTAAAATATGGTTGAGTTGTTTGTTTAGCCAAGGATCAACTCTTTTTCTTACATTTGACCCATTCCCCACTTTCCAAGAGATTCCATTCCGAATTAGATAGAAAGAATTGCATATTGCCTTCCAGATGATTGAACCTAGCCCTGGAGAGGTCAAGGCTGAATTTCTGATCCAATCCCACAGGGGTACTGGGATTATGTACTTGTGGTAGACCACCTTTGACCAAAGTATTTTTGTTGTGATAAGCCTCCACCCTGCTTTTGTTGCCAAATATTTGGAAAAGAGGTTAATGTTCTTTATCTCCCATCCTCCCAGTGATTTAGGTCTTTCTATTTGGTCCCATTTTACCCATGGGAGAACCATTTGTTCCTTCTTTCCTGTCCAAAGAAATTTTGAGCAGATTTTCTTACACTTTTCCAGAATGGATTTTGGGATCCAGGATAAAGATATTGAGTATACTAGGATTGCTTCAAGGACATATTTAACCAGAACTAGTCTTCCTGCTCTTGAGAGCCATATGTTGCACTGGTTGTTTACCCTTTGTTCTAGTTTTGCCACCAGCTAGTTCCAATCTTCTTTTTTGTAGCAATTTGGTTTGAGTCTGAAACCTAGATACTTCATCCCATCATCTAAAGGAGTGACCAAGAAAGGGAAAAGGGTCAAGAACCTTCTTACAGTTTCTTCATCCAAATTGAAAGTGATGAGAGAGGACTTCTGCTCACTGAGGATCATCCCTGTGGCTTTGAAGAATTGTTGATAGATTTTTTGCCTCTCGAAGTGTACCATTGCAGAAAAGTAGGATGTCATCTACAAACAGGAGGTGAGTGATATTTAGGTTTGTAGATAATTTGATCCCTTAAAGTTGACCTCTTCTCTTTGCATACAGGATGGGTCTCCTCAGACCTTCTGCTATTAGCAAGAATAGGAGGGGGGAGAGAGGGAAGCCCTATATGAGTCCCCTCTTTGAGTGGAAGAAGGATGAGGCTAAACCATTTATATGAACTGAAAAAGTTGTTGTAGAGATGCACAAAAAAATCCATTTTATAATGGAGTAGTTGAATCCCAGATGAGTGAGCAGAAGCCTTAGATAGATCCATCTTGCTTTGTCAAAATATTTTGAAAGATTGATTTTAAGGATTGATCCTTTTTGTTTTTTCTTCTTGAGCCACACCTATTGCTTCATGAATTTTATTGTATTCTAGTAAAATGAACTGTTCATGGGAGATGATTTTTGAGAGAACCTTCTTTAGTCGCTAAGAAATCACTTTTTCTATCACTTTGTAAGTGATGTTGCAGAGGGATATAGATCTGAAGTGTTCCAAGTTGACCGGGTTGTCTATTTCAGGAATAAGAGCCAAGAAGGTTGATTTAATGGGAGGGTGTACATGTCCATTTACACGGGACTCTTCTATTATTTGGAGAAGATCAGGACCGATTGTGTCATAAGCTTCCAGAAAGAATTCAATAGTCCACCCATTTGGGCCTAGGATTTTATCTTTCTGGAAGCTATGAAGGATGGGTTTCAGCTCTTCTTTTGAGACTTCTTCCATCAATTTTGCAGTATCTTCTTCTGTGATTCTTTTGGGGAAGAAGAGTGAGGTCTAGATGACTTATGCAATAGTGGCCTGTTGATCTGATTTGAAATGGTTTTCGAATTAATATTTTCCAATCTCAGTCATTCCTTCAAAAGTGTATACTAGTTTGTCATTTGAGTTTCTTAATTCCCAAATTATATTCTTTTGTTTCTTTCCTTTGGATAATTCCTAAAAGAATTTTGTGTTTTCATCTCCATATGTCATCCAAATGGCTTGGCTCTTTAGCCTCAAGATTTCCTCTCTTTCCTCTAGAATCTTCCTTCTGCTAGACTCTAGAGAGAGTAGTCTTTCCTTTTCTTCCTGTGTGGAGAGGCCTCCCCCTTCTAAGTTGTAGATTTCAACCAAATTTGCCTCAATTTGAATAAGGGCTTGATCATCCTGATTTTTGTTCTTGGTCCAATCCTTCAAGACACTTTTAATTCAAGCAAGGTTTTGCACGAAGTGAGTAGAAACATGTGATCCAATTTTTGCTACATAAGGAATCAAGTTGGATTGAATGAGGCTGTGGAATTCCTCATTTTTTAGCCAAGATACACAAAATTTGAAGGGGTTGGATGGTTTTTTAGGATTTCTCAAAATTTCCAAGCAGTTGGGAAGATGGTTTGAGTCGGCTCCTTAGTCAACCCATTGTTTGAACAGCAGGTCTTTTTCAATTAGAATTTCACCCAGTAGAAATCTGTCTAGTCTTTTTGCAATTCGATCTTCCCCAGATCTTCTATTTGTCCAAGTTGTCCTGATCTTTTGTGGTTCCAGATCCACCAACTTAAGATTCTAGAGGATGTTTTTAAAGAATGTGGCCAAGGAGTCCATTCTTTCTTTTGGTCCCCATATCTCATGGAATCCAAGGGCGAAGTTCAGATCACCACCAATTATCACATTGTCTCCTTTTAGGAACTGGGGGGGTTGAACCGATTCCCAGAAAGCCACTCTATTGTTGTATGACCCATAAATGTTTATAACATTTAGATGTAAGTTTTCTTTTTCCTAGAATATTTCAAACCCCATGTCAAAGGAGGATCCCTAAGAGTTTACACAACGTAGGGTGGAAGGGTTCCATCCTATTGCCAGGACACCCAAGAGTCCTTTTGCACTCTGGGCCAAGTAAGAGAAGTTTCTTTAAATAGAAGATAAATAAGAAGAAACCTCAGCTTCTGAACCTAAGGTTTCCTGCAGAAGAATGATATCTAGATTTTGGACCTGTATCATCCTTTTTAGGGCAAGTTTTTTCTAGGTACTTGCTAGACCCCTGCAATTGAGGGAGAGGATTTTCATTTGGGAGCCCCTTCAGGGGCTTGCACTACTCTAAGTGCCCCAAAAATAGTTCTCTGCTTGCCATTCGCTTGGCCCGAAGATATTTTTTCTATGCAAAGGAGACAAAAGATGATCTTCCCCATCCCTTTCCTCTAGTTGATAGAATAGTGTTTGTGCCTAAGCCAAGAAGGGGAGGTGGAGGGATGACTCATGTAGGGATGTCTCTTGATCGGATATGGAATTTGATTAGGGAGGTGGTAACAAGAGGGAGAGCAGGGACATTCTGAATCTCAGGTAAGTATTCCAGGTGAGGGGGGGTCATTTAGGAAGAAGTAGGAAGCTCCTGTGAGGGAGGAGGGGGGGAGGTTTCTTGAGAGAGGGATGGATAGTTTTTTTCTTGTGAGAAAGGGGTAATTTCTGTGACGGGAGTGCAAGATTGTGAAGGTAATGAATCATTTAATTTCAAAACATTTAACTGCTCTTTTAAAGAAAGAACAAGAGACATACCCGAGTGTTGAGGAGTTCCCCCTTTAGGAAAAATCCCTTCATATTCTTCTGAAGAGTTCCAGGGTTGAGCTGGCATAGATGATGAAGTTCATGTTGCTGTTATCCCTATGACCTGTGGCTCCACTTCCTTGGATAATATCCTCTTTCGAGCAGAGACTAGGGGAGAGGAAAAAAGACATTTATTTGCTAAATGTCCTACCTTATGGCACCGATGGCATTTGAAAGGAAAACCCTCATAATCCAAGATTTGTTGATGGGTTATAGAGCCATGTATTAGGTTTAAGTGTTCCCTGAGCTCTGTTCTAATATTAAGATATAATAGGATTCCTGCCACTGATTTTTGATGGGTTTTTAGGTAGGATAAATCTGCTTCCAGGAAAGTCCCAATTGCATTGTCGAGATCTTTTAGAGAGGTTGGGTTCCAAAATTCCAATGAAAGCCCCAGAAAGCATACCTAAATAGGAATTCTGTCCAATCTCTCATTGTCGACATGAAACAAGGGTGTCCATTTTTTAAACATAATGGGCACCGCACCATAAAACCAATTTTGGCTCAGGATTTGCTTCGCTTCTTGCTTGTTGTTGAAAGTGAAGCTAAACCAGCCCTTTGACAATGCATTTACCTCCAGCGCTGTGGGTATCTTCCCCATCCACTTTGTTTGCACCTAAACCTTAATTTTGTCGTGATTAGGGTTCCTGCACCTAATCTTCTCCACAAGTACTAGGTCATCCATATCTTCTATCTCTTTTATAGCAACATTAACACCACAAACAAGATTTAGGGTTCTGCTCCTTGGGGACAAACATTTGTTCCTCTTTTTTCTCCTAGGGTTTCCTTTTCTCCCTCCTCTTCCAAGGAGTTTTCTATCAAAGGGATAAAACTGGTGTCTGAGCCGGATCCTGGTAGGGTTTTAGGGAGATCGATTGACTTTAAGATGGAATTGATGAAGCCTTCAATGTTGGTGTCTCCCTTCATGAGTGGCGGTTCTGTTGCTGTGTGGAGAGGATCATACCATCCTACATCCCATAGATCCCCAAGATCCAAAAGGGTTTATTCAAGCATGCTAGAATCGGGGTCTAGGGGAAAAACGTTTCACTGGTAGCCGGAGCTGCTGGTGAGAAAACTGTTGCTGAGGTAAAAAATCCTTCAACTATTGATGGTGATGGAGAAAAGGAAGGGCTTTTGGGAGTCGGTTCTGAAGCAAATACCACTGGTGGTGAGAGAGGAATGTTTGAGACTATCAGGAAAACAGGGGATATTCATCCTCCTTGTTATCCATGGCTGCGACAAACCTTCTAGTTGGCAGCGAAACAATTGAAGGTGGAGACGAGGAAATGAAGTCTATTGATGTCAGGCTGATCAAGGCAACAAAAATGGGATCACCCTACCATGGGTCATCTCTATAATCCAATAGGTATGTTTGCTTTATGTACCCCATGTGGGAGCAGTAGTGGCCAAGAAAAGAGATGAAAAACCACCTTTGTCTTCATTACTGGCGGTTGGCTGCAGAATCCTTCAACCCCCGCATCATTCCTGTCATCAATTCACAAGCCATATCCTCACAACAAGCCTTTAAATAGGAAGTAGTACTATACAATCCATTTACTAGTGCCTATAAGGCCACATAGAAGTATACTTATAATATTTATGACTACTTGTATGTGGTAGTGAATAGGCTCATTAAGATCCATGTTCTAGTGGCTTATTAGAAAAAAATAAGGATAATAAGCAATGAGTTTTTTGCTTGAGAGCTTTAAGTGCACTTTACGATCTCAAGGACCATCATCTTTGATTGCGATACTAAATTTTTTGGTGTGTTGTGGAATTCGTTATAGGGGAAGTTGGATTCCAAATTGAATTTGTTGACATCTTTCAATCCTTGGTTCCTTGAAACTATGGAAAAATAAGAAAGAAAATGTGGTGAGCATGACTTTGGTACTGGGTCGAAAAGCTTATTTATTTCAATTTATTTACAATACTCCTATAATAGAGTTGCACATACTTCCACTAGTAATCCCCCTTTAAAAATGGAGTTGCACATACTTCCACTAGTAATCCCCCTTTAAAAATGGAGTTGCACATACTTCCACTAGTAATCCCCCTTTAAAAATGGAGTTGCACATACTTCCACTAGTAATCCCCCTTTAAAAATGGAGTTGCACATACTTCCACTAGTAAGCCCCCTTTAAAAATGGAGAGGTCATCATCCTCCTTTGCGGTATTTTTTGGAGCGTTAGGTGTAGTTGGTTGATCTGGAAAGTGAAACTAAGACCCAAAACCTTGAGACTATTGTAATGTTTGAGGGATCCAATAGCTAGTTAGTGCATGCACATATGAAGATACAAAGGGACATTGTATGGGATTATTAATCGACTACAAAGTGAATGGATTATTCAATATAAACGCCCAAATTTGGAA
This sequence comes from Pseudotsuga menziesii, assembly GCA_001517045.1. Classification (NCBI taxonomy): domain Eukaryota; kingdom Viridiplantae; phylum Streptophyta; class Pinopsida; order Pinales; family Pinaceae; genus Pseudotsuga; species Pseudotsuga menziesii. The sequence continues at coordinate 42,165 of LPNX010765855.1, forward strand.
TCACACAATCAATGTGGTCTAAAAAATTAAAGGGTAGATCTTGCAATTGAGACATGATATGGATGTAGTTGTAGCATGACCTTCAATTTTTTTTATCTTGGCTAGTGGTTTATCGTTTTTGGGAAATGACAAATAATCCTACCTATGATAGGAAACTGTAGCCCTTGGCACAAGTAGTTGCAACATGTTAAACACCACCCTTGCCCAACAAGGAACTCCATTAATTAAGAATTTCTTCTTCATTTTGCAATTGGATCACCCAGTTTGAATCACAAGTTGGTCTATAACAACAACACTTAGATTTCATACAAAACAAAAAATGGAATTGGAATTACATGGAAAACAATAAAAAGAAACCCATTTAAATCCATAAGCATGCGTATGCACACAAGAATCATAAGTATAACAAAGATCACACCAGGTTCAACCTAAGGCTACTCCACATGAATACTGATACTCCACATGAAGGCTCATTTCTCAATCGATAGCAAGAGATGACTAATGAAGGTGGTGCATAAGTACATGGTGGTACATTAGGGGCACAACACAAGCACCAAAATATAGTGCATTTCCTTGGCTCCATAGTAATATTATTTACAAGGGATTTTACATATTTATATCATAAATTCATTATGGAATCATTTTGGAATTTTATATTATATTTATTTTTTATCCCTTTAGTTTTACCCATGTTAACATAATTACATGGTGGCACATTAGGGACACAACAAAAACACTACAATTTAGAGCCTTTCCTTGGGATTCATCCTAGGAGTATTTACAAGGGATTTTATATATTTACATGATGAGTTCACTATGAAACCCTTTTGTAATTTCACATTATATTTCATTTTCCCATTAGTTTTATCCATGGACACAACACAAGCACCTCAATCTAGGGATTTTCCTTGGCTCCATACTAAAATTATTTACGAGGTATTTTGCATATTTACACCATGAGGTGAGTATAAGTTAAACCACTTGGATTGATACCCATCCAAAAACTAAATCATTACTTAATACAATAAAACCTAAGGGTAAAAAAGTAGAGCATTACAACAATGAAGAAGTGGAAGCACTATTTATTAGGTTAACATTCCATTAAACATACTAATCACAATCCATTGCAATATTTGCATAATCAAATCAAACTCCAATAAGAAAAACATTTTAAATGAAAGGGATTGCAAACATACTAGCTTATTAGCATCTCCAATGACAAAGTGGAAGCACTTACTAATCACAATCCTCATGCAATATCTCCATATTCAAATTAAGCTCCAACAAGAAAGACATTTTAAATAGATGAGACTTCCAACATTCTATCTTATTACCATCTCCAATGAAGAAGTGGAATCACTACTAATTATTTGGGTAAGATACCATTAAACATACTGATCACAATCATGTGCAATATTTACATAGTCAAATTAAGCTCCAATAAGAAAGGCATTTTAAATGAATGATATTTCCAACATGCTACCTTATTACCATCTCCAAGATATATTTCTCTATAAGGCCATGAGGAAGCATATTTACAAACTTTGTGGGGGATTTGATTACGACAAGAGTTTATAATGACTACTTGTATGTGGTAGTCAATAGGTTTAATAAGTTGTGTGCTCTAATGGATTGTTAGAAAAGAATAAAACAATAATAAGAAAAACCCATTTAAATCCATAAACATGCTTATGCACACAAAAAAATCTAAATTCTTGAATTAAATAATAAATGTATGAAATAGAATTAAGGACACATAATATAGAATAATACTACATGATATTCCATTTACATATACAATAACACGTATTTCCATCCAATATATTATTCTATTAGTAGAATTCACATATCTCTAGTTTCTACATATTTTACAAAATAAATTTAGTATTCTACATATTTTGTCAGCTTCCAAAATTGCTAAAATAAATACTCCTTTCGAGAATTTTGAACATGGAGAAAAATAAATAAAATTTGTGAACTTACCCAAATAAATAAGGTTACTTAGTCTCAGAACTATAATGAATCATGAATCCTAGTGTAAGTATTTTGTTTATGGTGAATACTAATTGATTAAAATTTAATACTAATTCTTCAAAGAAACAAGCAGTGAGATTGAAAGCTAGTAAACATTTATTTTGTTGACCAGTCTAGTCTCTCAAGAGTAGAGGTCATTGACCTCCTTTATGGTAGTTTGTGGAGAATTAGGTGTAGATGGACGATCTCGAAAGCGGATTCGAACCCAAAACCTTGAGACTGTTGTAATGTTTGAGAAAATGCTTTATACTTACATATGCCGGCATCACTAACACTCCTCCTGGAAAATTTCATTGCTTCCTCAAAATGAGCTGCCTTTATTTCTGCAACTAGGGTATCATCTTCATTTTCAATATCCATGGCTTTAGGGTGTGCCTAATCAATTATAAAATATATACCATAATCAATATGATGAATGCAATGGAGAGAGGGAACATTTGTTCCTTTTACGAGTTTAGATGGGCATCACAACCATGGTTCTTCCATGTAAAGCCAATTCATTGAATATCATAATAGCAACAAACTCCCTAGCTTATCTTATTTTCTTATTGGCGTCAAGATCATTCAATTCTAGTGAAACTATAAAAGTTATACTACATGAATACATAACTAAATGGGTGGAGGTTACAGCCCTAGTGAGAGCTACTGATAAATTTGTTGTGGATTTCCTGTTTGAAGAAATCTTCACTCACTTTGGGGTGCCTAACAAAATAGCCACCGATGGGGGACCACAGTTTGTATCTCGTAAAGTTGAATCCCTCTTGCATATATATCATATCTAGCATAGGATAGCTTCACCATATCATCCGTAGGCCAATGTTAAAGTGGAAAGTAAAAATAAAGTGATTGAAGCTATTCTTACGAAAACTATAAAGAGTCATCGTAGGGACTGGGACGAAAGACTTCCTGAAGTGCTATGGGCATATCAAACTACATGGTGCAATACCACATGGTTCTCTCCTTATAAATTAGTGTACGGGAAAATGTTGTCTTCCTTGTTGAATTTGAGATTAAAACCTTGAGAACCGCTTTATAATCAAACATGGATTTAACAACATCACAAAAGAACCGTTTGAATCAATTGAATGAGATCGATGAGAAACATGTGTCTGTTGCTCATCATACTTCAGTGATTCAGCAACAACACTCCAAGTGGCATGATAGGTTTATCAAGAAAAAGATATTCCATGAAGTAGACTGGGCCCTATTATATGACTCACGGCTCAAGCAATATTTTAAAGGGAAGTTGTGCACCAGATGTTTAGGACCATACAGAGTGGACACAACATTTTATAACGGAACTATGCGATTGACCACAATTGGTGAGAAATAGATACGACTATTTTCCAATGGTCATCGACTGTGACTCTACCACAATCCTCTCTCAAAGGATGCATTTGCTTATCATGTTTCTTCTGATGCAAATTATCAACTAGTACAAGAAAAGGGGTCTCCTCATGTTCCTGGAACTCTTTAATCTTTTTCATATCTTCCATGAAGTTGTATATAAATATACGTGTCATTTCCCATTATTTTTTTGTATAGTTTTGATAAGTGGTTCAATAATTTTTCGGCTGGTCGGCTTGATGGGTTTTGTGTAAGAATTGTGTGCAAAGGCAAGTGCGAAGGATCCAAGAAGAAAAGAAGCAGGCATAATGGGCCGATCAATTGCAAAGATGATAAGTGGTCCTCTACAGATTGTTGGAAATTATTGGCAAGGGGAATTGATGTGTTCAGACAAGGATATTGAATTTCATTCGGAAATTGTTGGATTCATTACTTAATACAATACAACCTAAGGCTATAAAAATAGAGCATTGCAACAATGAAGAAGTGGAAGAAATACATTTTAAATGGATGATATTTCCAACATGATTCCTTATTACCATCTTCAATATATATTTATCTCTAAGGCCATGGGAAAGCATATTTACAAACTTTACGAGGAGTTTGTTTAGGAAAAGAGGAGAGAATGAATATAAAATCATTCAATTATTGTGGAGGTTTTATGAATGGAAACCTTGGAATTATAAAATATAGACCGTAATCAAGATGATGAATGTAATGGAGAGAGGGAACATTGGTTCCTTATAGGATTTTAGATGATGAATACAATGGAGAAAGGGAACATTTGCTTATCATGTTTCTTCTGATGCAATTTTTCAACTGGTACAAGAATAGGGGTCTCCTCGTGTTCCTAAAACTCTTTAATGTTTAATATATGTGTCAGTTAACGTTCTGTTTTTTTGTATAGTTTTGATAAATGGTTCAATAATTTTTCGTTGGGTTGGCTTGATGGTTTTTGTGTAAGAATTGTGTGGAGAGATAAGTGTGGAGGATCCAAGTAGAAAATAAGTAGGCATAATGGGTCAATCGATTGCAAAGATGATAAGTGGTCCTCTATGGATTGTTGGAAATGATTGGCAAGGGGAATTGATGCATTCAAACAAGGATATTGAATTTCATTTGGGCATTGTTGGATTCATTACTTAATACAATACAACCTAAGGGTAAAAAACTAGAGCATTGAAACAATGAAAAAGTGGAAGCACTACTATACTAATCACAATCCTATGCAGTATTTGCATACTCAAATTAAGCTACAACTACAATAAGAAAGAGATTTTAAACGGATGATATTGCCAACATGCTACCTTATTACCATGTTCAATATAGATTTATCTATAAGGCCATGGGAAAGCATATCTACAAACTTTGTGGGGAGTTTGTTTAGGATAAGAGGAGAGCATGACTATAAAATCATTCAATTATTGTGGAGGTTTCATGAATGGAAACCTTGGAATTATAAAATACATACCATAATAAAGGTGTTGAATGCAATGGAGAGAGGGAACTTTACTAGTTCCTTGTAGAATAACAAGAGTGTGCAAGACAATAACATTATGAAACAAATTCATGGCCCATGTCCTTCCTTTTGCATGAGACCATGTAGGCTTCAAAAGGGACCATGTATTTACCTTGCAACACCTCAAGTCGAAGGTTGGGAATATTTAAATAAACAAGTTATTGTATTCCCATGGAGCCCTTCATTCCCCTCTTGTTCGTTAATAGTCCCTATTTCTCCCTAGAAAATATTTTGAAATTTTATATTACATTTCATCTTCCCTTTTGTTTTACACATAACTTTAAATTCCACCATGTCAACATATTTACATGGTGGTATATTAGGGACAACACAAGCACTAAAATCTAAGGCATTTCCTTGATATTCATACTAGGAGTATTTTCAAGGAATTATACATATTTACATCATGAGGTATTATAACTTATCCTATGTAGCTTGATACCCATCCAATAAACCACATCATTAAAATGTGTTCGTGGCTTAATATAATAAAAAATAGGGGTTGAAAACTAGAATATTACAACAATGAAGAAGTGAAAGCACTACTTATTAAGTAAAGAGGCCAATATCTATTGCATACAATGCAAACAACCAAAATTGTATCTCTTAAATCCATTATTCCCATGGATCCATTCAACCATGAAGCGTATAATGAAGAGTATTTTGAATATGATGAATTCAAAGGGGTGTATCAACAACTACAAGGTTATGAGAAATGAAAACATAAAGAAAATATGGTTGATTACCATCTTTGAGATAGACCTCTCTACATGATGAGGAAGTTGTGTGGTCAAAGGAAGAAACCCTACAACTAATAAGGGAGGCTCATACCTCGAAGATGGATTTTCATTGTTAGGAATAGTACAACCAATTGTAAAGGTATGCCTATTTATCCAAGATGCATGAGAATCTAGTTAGGTTTATCAAAGCTTTTGTATTATGTTTTACACAACAAGCCTATTAAAAATAGGAAGTAGGGAAGTATGTCTATTTATCCAAGATTTATTAAAATTTGTTAATTTTATCAGAGCTCATGTATTGTGTTTTACACAACAAGACTATAAATATGAAGTAGGAATATACAAATCATTTAGTAGTGCCCACAAGGCGATGCAGAAGTATATTTACAAGATTTGTGACTACTTGTATGTGGTATTGAATAGGATCAGTAAGGTGCATGTTCTAATGGCTTGTTAGAAAACAATAAGGATAATAAGCAATGATTTTGTTGTTTGAGAGCTTGAAGTGCACTTTACGATCCCAAGGACCATGATCTTTGATTGTGAGACTAAATTTTGTAGTATGTTATGGAATTCATTATAGGGGAAGTTGGATGCCAAATTGGAGTTGTTGACATCTTTCCATCCTTGGCTCCTTGAAATTATGGATGAATAAGAAAGAAAAGGTGGTGAGCATGACATTGGTACTAGGTTGAAAATTTTATTTATTTACAATACTCCTATAATAGAGTTGCACATACTTCCACTAGTAAGCTCCCTTTAAAAATGGAGTTGCATAGAATTCTAAATAAACCCCCTTAAAATTTTGTTTTGGGTATTTACTATCATCACCTTTAGAAATTATGTTTGTAATTTAAACTAAATGTAAATGTGAAAGAACGTAAGTAATACAATAAATGCCAACAAGAGAAACTTAAAAAGTCTCAAGAGAATTACATGATTAAGCATAATGAAAATAAAATTGAAAAGCCTAAACTAATTTCATCCAAATAAGGAATGGAATGTCCATTAAAGAAGGAAGAGTACAATTGGTAAGGGAGGCTCATACCAACAACACACAAGAAGCCACTTCTAAGGCCTACATGGAAATAGGGAAGTGACATATCCTAACTCTTGGATCAAAGGTGACCAATTATAAGCATAATAGGGCTCACAACCATCTTCAACCTGAGACTACTCTACATGAAGGATCATACATCAAATGATATGTAGTAGACAGAGATGATCAAGGAAAGCAGTGCATCAATGGCTAAATTCCATGTAGTGACAAGGATTAATTTGGTTTCTAACAGGTGACCTAGAGTTAGAGACATGGCATGGTGACGGGGATCAAATACAACAAAAGGGATCCAGAAGCTACTTAGTGCATGGACATATGAAGATACAAAGGAATGGTGTATAGGATTATTACTTTACTACAAAGTGAAGGGATTATTCAATATAAACACCTAAATTTGGAATCACACAATCAATGTGGTCTAAAACATTAAAGGGTAGATCTTACAATTGAGACATGATATGGATGTAGTTGTACCATGACCTTCAAATTATTGTATATTGGCTAGCGGTTGACCATTTTTGGGAAATGAAAAATAATCCTACCTATGACAAGAAATTGTAGCCCTTGGCCCAAGTAGTTGAAACATGTTAAACACCACCTTTGGCCAGCAAGGCACTCCATTAATTCAGAATTTCTCCTTCATTTTCCAATTGGATCACCAAATTTGAACCACAAGTTGGTCTATAACAACAACACTTAGATTTCATACAAAACAAAAAATGGAATTGGCATTGCATGGAAAACAATAAAGAGAAACCCATTTAAATCCATAAGCATGCGTATGCACACAAAAATCATAAGTATAGCAAAGATCACACCAGGTTCAACCTAAGGCTAATCCACATGAATACTGATACTCCACATGAAGGATCATTCCTCAAATGATAAAAAGAGATTACTAATGAAGGTGGTGCATAATTACATGGTGGTACATTAGGGACACAACACAAGCACCAAAATATAGTGCCTTTCTTTGGATCCATAGTAATATTATTTACAAGTGATTTTACATATTTATATCATAAAGTCATTATGGAATCATTTTGGAATTTTATATTAGATTTCTTTTTTATTCCTTTATTTTTACCCATGGTAACATAATTACATGGTGGCACATTAGAGACACAACAAAAGCACCACAATTTAGGGCCTTTCCTTGGGATTCATACTAGGAGTATTTACAAGGGATTTTACGTATTTACACGATGAATTCACTATGAAACCCTTTTGGAATTTCACATTATATTTCATTTTACCCTTATTTTTATCCATGGACGCAACACAAGCACCTCAATCTAGGGATTTTCCTTTGCTCCATACTAAAAGTATTTATGAGGGATTTTTCATATTTACATCATGAGGCGAGTATAAGTTGACCCACTTGGATTGATACCCATCCAAAAAACCACATCATTACTTAATAAAATACGACCTAAGGGTAAAAAAGTAGAGCATTACAACAATGAAGAAGTGGAAGCACTATTTATTAGGTTAAGATTCCATTAAACATACTAATCACAATCCTTTGCAATATTTGCATAATCAAATAAAACTCCAATAAGAAAATAATTTTAAATGGTCGAGATTGAAAACATAGTAGCTTATTACCATCTCTGATGACAAAGTGGAAGCACTTACTAATCACAATCCTCATGCAATATCTCCATATTCAAATTAAGCTCCAACAAGCAATACATTTTAAATAGATGAGACTACCAACATGTTATATTATTAACAGATCTCCAATGAAGAAGTGGAAGCACTACTAATTATTTGGGTAAGATATCATTAAAAATACTAATCACAATCATTTGCAATATTTACATACTCAAATTAAGCTCCAATAAGAAACTCATTTTAAATGGATGAGATTTCCAACATGCTACCTTATTACCATCTCCAAGATATATTTCTCTATAAGGCCATGGGGAAGCACATTTACAAACTTTGTGGGGGGTTTGTTTAGGACAAGAGGATAGCATGAATACATCTTTTGGAAATGGCCTTATCAAGTCGTGTCTTACCACAACCAGGAGGTCGATATAAGAGTACACCTTTTGAGGGAGCCATGCCAAACTTCTTGAATTTCTGTGGATATTCCATGGGATATTGAACAGTCTGCAAATATAAATATGTCAAGGGAAATAAAAACCTATAATAAATCATAATTCAAAGCATAGTTATAAGGGTTACCATCCACCCAAGGCATCACAGGTTAGGGAGAAAAACAAATATATATATTCAGGTCCTTGAACAAATAAAGTTGAATACACAAATAGATGAGGAACATATATTAATTTGAATACCTCCTAAAGCTCTGTCTTGACATTTTCCAGACCCCCAATGTCCTCCCAAGAAACATTTGGCACCTCCACAACCTGAAAAAGAAATGTTTAATGCCAGGGGAGAATATATATATATATATATATATATATATATATATATGTATATATATATATATATATGTATGTATGTATATAAAGTTTATATAAAAGAAATTGAAACAAAATAACAAAACTCGCTCAGGATCTCTTTCCATATAACTAACTAACTACTCACAATCTCATGGAGGGAAGACAGGTTGCTAGTGACCAAAGCATCCTTAAAGTGCTCATTTATAATGGCCATAGAATTCAGAATTTCAGCATCGATTGTTTCATCATCCAAATCAATTACATCCATTTTTTCTCTGATACACTGCAATGCAGCCTCAATGCAAAGAGCTGCAAGGTCTTCCCCAACATGTCCATGTGTATTCTTGGCAATATGTTCAATATCAACCTATATAGCATGGCAATAACATTGATTTTATCTGGATGAAGAGAGCAGCGCATACAAGAGAAATAAGTAATATGTTAGGATTCATGCAAAGCATACAAGAGAAAGAAGTAATATGTTAGGATTCATGTAGAGCATATAAGAGAAAGAAGTAATATGTTAGGATTCATGCAGAGCTTATCTTACTTCTTCAAAAATTGAGCTTCTCTAAGAATGAATTTGTTCCAAACCTATACTTTAATATTGTGAAGAACCAACGTCTGATATTGGTCTCTATGTTGATGTTTTGTTCCTTACTGGAGAGGAACAAGATATAGTTGGGTGCAAGAGGTAGCTCATTTATGAGTTCGAAGACTTGAGTCTTATGCACTACTTTCTTGGTCTTGAATTTTGGAAAAAGGAAAGATAATATTTTCCTTTTGCAAAGAAAGTGCACAATTGATGTGTTGCGAAGGTTTGTTATGATGGATTGCAAATCCATGACCACGCCATTGGTTTCTAGTTTGATGAAACTACATGAGTCATAATCTAGATCAGATCTAGTGGATTCTAACAGTTATAGTTAGCTCATTGGTACCTTAATGTACTTGATACATAGTAGACTTGTTATATGTTATTCTACGAGTCATATATGTTGGTATTAATTTATTACTAGGGCCTTTCCTTGGCTCCATACTAAGATTATTTACAAGGGATTTTAAATGTTTATATCATAAAGTCATTATGGGATCATTTTGGAAGTTTATGTTAGATTTATTTTTTATCCCTTTAGTTTTACCCATAGTAACATAATTGCATAGTGGCACATTAGGCACACAACACAAGCACCACAATCTAGGGCCTTTCCTTGGGCTCCATACTAGGAGTATTTACAAGGGATTTTACATATTTACATGATGAGGTTACTATGAAACCCTTTTGGAATTTCACATTTATCTCATTTTCCTTTTAGTTTTATCCATGGACACAACATAAGAACCTAAATCTATAGATTTTCCTTGGCTCCATACTAAAAGTATTTACAAGGGATTTTGCATATTTACATCATGAGGTCACTATAAATTAACCCACTTGGTCTGATACCCATAAACAAACACCATTACTTAATAAAATATAGCCTAGGGGTAAAAAAGTAGATAATTACAACAATGAAGAAGTGAAAGCACTATTTATTAGGTTAAGATTCCATTAAACATAATAATCACAATCCTTTGCAATATTTGCATAATCAAATTAAGATCCAATAAGAAAGGCATCTTAAATGGATGAGATTGCAAACATACTAGCTTATTACCATATCCAATGACAAAGTGGAAGCACTTACTAATCACAATCCTCATGCAATATTTCCATATTCAAATTAAGCTCCAACAAGCCAGGAATTTTAAATAGATGAGACTGGCAACATGCTACCTTATTACCATATCTAATGAAGAAGTGGAAAAACTACTAATTATTTGGTTAAGATACCATATAAGGAATACTTCAATCCTACCATATAAAATTTAAACTGCAAAATTTTCAATTCATGTGAAAATGATTACTGCAAGAAAGGAATACACATTGAGTTCAGGCTACTAATTTCATATTCCTAGATCAGAACCTTTACATTCAACACCTTTATCCCACATTGAATAAACATAAAGTTGAGCTTGAAACCCTAGTTGTTGATAACATGTGCAAAACGTGAAGCTGACTCCAAATTTTATAAATGATCCATGGCTCAAAGGAATAACGAGCTACGAAGCAGTACAATAATGGTATCCTTCTTTATTTTATGCATCGATCTTCCTTTAATTTTCATCATCAATGACCTACAAAAGATGCAATTTTAAGGATTTAACTCAACAATATACCTGAAAAGGGAAAACTAATTTTTTTTATTTTTTGAACATTATTTTCCAACTGAATTGACAAACATCCAATAAATGAGAACTGGGATTCCTATAAAGGCTCAAAAATTCTCAATTATGAATAAAACTCCAAAATTTAATAGTTTCCAAGCCTATAAATATTTTTTTCCTAGTACATAACTTTCTCGTAGGTTCTAAAGAGTAGCATGCTCCCCCCTTTAAAAATGGAGTTGCACAGACTTCTAACAATAATAACCCCCCTTAAAATTTTGTTTTGGGATTTACTATCATCATCTTTATAAATTATGTATGTAATTTAAACTGAAGGAAAATGTGAAAGAGACTAAGTAATACAATAAATGTGAACAAGATAAACTTCAAGTCTTAAGAGAAGTACATGATCACTAGTGCAACTCTTTTGCAAACTGTAGTTGTGACATAAAATGCTGCTCCGGTTGCGACAGGATAAACTACATCTGGGGCGGCAGTGTATACTACACCTGTGCTATTGTCTGTGCCATCTGTGGCTACGGTTGCATTGCCTGGGGGTGCTCACCTTTCACAAAGTATGAATCATATGTACTTTCCTGGAGCAAGTCATAAGCTTGACAGTTTTTATTGTCATGTCCTACTGACCAACAAAAGGTACAGTACAGACTCTTTGCCTTGGTAACCATATTTTTCATGTAGTTGCAGTTCTCATCTCGATGCCCATAAACCTGACATATGCAGCACCATGGTACACCAGCACAACTCAATGGGTTCAGGGCTCCTGAAAGCAAATAATTTCGGAACGTCAGACATGTATCCTTGGTGCGTCCATCCATACGACACCAGGTGCTCCAAATATCATCATGATCTTCCTTATCCTTCTTGATATCTTGTAGTTGGAGCATCGAATTTGCCAACTGTGCTTGAATCTGGTTCATCCCAACCGCAGTTTCTCCTACCGACGATGCTTCTAATTTCATCGCGATTTATAGATCCTCGCTCCGTGTCTCAATATTTTGCTGCATTAATGGTTTTCCGATATGTGGGACAAACGCAGGGATGAACCACTCCTTGTGCTGAACATCACTCTTCTGGAAGCTGACTCAAGCCAACAATGTCCTAAACCATTGATCAAAGTCCCAAATTGTTTCACTGGGGAACTACTTGATTTCTTTCAACTCGGTAATGTATTGATCCTTAGACTTCGGCTTCTTGAATTCTTCAAATAACCCCTTACGGATCTCATCCAATTTTTTTGTTGTACCTCCCTGAGGAAATAGAATGAATCTCATGTACCAATCCAGCACACGACCCTTGAGGGTGGTTTCCAGCTGGCTTTTCTTGACATCGTCATCCACAACTTGTCAGGCAGTCCATATCACCTCGCACAAGAACTAGTATTTCTCTAGGTCATCTGTGTTGTTTCCATGAAATATTGGTAGCTTCATTTCGTCACCCGCCATTCTAGGCCTTCTTCCTCTAGCTAGTACTCTACTACTAGACTGCTGCTCACATGTAGGGAAAGTTGACGTAGAATGTGCATTTCTTCCTAGTGGTGGAGTAGTGTGCGGAGGTGTGGACACGTTACTGCTGTGATTCGAGCCTGCTGTTATTTTGGATGTAGCCTGGGCCTAGTCATCCTCACCTTCACTGAAATGTTGCTTTGTCCCATGTGGTTGTTCTTTGTAGCATCACACTTCAATCGTAGCAGGACCTTCTCCTATCCTCTTCCTCTTCTCTCGAAACCTTGCTCCTCCTCTTGTACGACCACTTGTTTCCTCAGCAACCTTCACAATCTCACCAAAACTCATGTCCATCTACCCCTTACCTTTCCATGCGTCTCCCCCCTTTCATCACGGTGTCTACAGCCTCCGCACACCAGAGTTCCAATACTCTTGGTCCATCTTTAGAATACCTTTTTCATAAACAAGCTGTTTAATAGATAGTTGTACAGTCAACAAAAATCTACCTCGTGGTCCGTTGAAGAACTCCCTTTCTGCTTCACTAAATGACTTGTTGGTTTCAACTGCAAACTCGATAATGTATCCCTTTAGGATACTATCCAACCACACCTCAACAACTCGCGATGCTTTGTTGTCTGTTTCTTATAATTATTGGATCAACTATGGATTCCAAGATGTCGACTCTCCTCCTTTGAAGTTTTTCTTCTTAGAAGCAAAATTCACCAGCCACTCATATAAGATGATAGGAAACTCATAGAAGAACCATTCGTGAATATATTTGTCCAACCAATTTCCTGTCGACAGCTTCGGATTCTGATTTTTTGTTTTAGAAAACTCTTGTAGTTTTAGACCAAACCACTCCTCGATCTTCGGTCAAGTCGAATGCCAAAACATGTCCTCCTTTCAATCGCAACTTGGTCTCGGCAAAGGAACCATTTGTTGGAAAAAACACACCAACAAAGCCTCTCCAACAGGGGTTCTCACTCTTTCGACACCCAACCAACGTAATCTTTCAGAGCACCAGCCCAGACAGGTTTTACCCTGCCCAGCAACATCCACAGAGCGGCCAAAGTCTCACCCAAGATGTTCAAGGGAGAGGTGTCGAAACCAAGTTTTCAGAAGTAAGAAGGGAATATATGGCATATGTGGCTTCGACATCATAATTATTTTATTACTCTAGGCCACTCAACAGAACTAAGACAGTTATCACAATTCATCTTCACAACTATGGATATAACAGATCACATCATTCATTTATCGTAGCAGTGTTATCGCAGCAGTATCATTCATAAAATAACTTTAATAAGCTTCATCATCATTCATCAGAATTGGGATAGATCGCATTATCAGTTCATTGCAACAACATCAGTAAATCATAAATAGATTCAATACACTTATCATTGACATCGCAGCAGAGAAAACAGGAAAACAAAAGACAACATTTAGGAAAAAACCGTCATGTCATATTAATTCTGTGCAATAGATCCAAAATAGATAATTCTTCTTCACAACAGGAGACTGATTACATCCCAAAATCCAGTATATGACATAGACAGATCGTAGATTGTTCAAAACAGAAGACTCATCAAGACCATAGACAGATCGCAACATATTGATCACTCTTAGGTATTGACTTGGACTTGTATCGCGCTGATCATGATGATCTTACAATTACAAAGCTAGGTCTATATATAGGCTTGCGCCTTTACATCAAAGGTCCACTTCTAACTAACTTATAACCACTAATGACCTATTTCCACGAAATAGGGTCAATTAATACATTAAATATTCAAAAGTAGTTATTCTTCTTCCCATCGCACTGATCTAGCCTTGCACGGTGTCGCGTGAGCTTGCGCAGCTGCTGTGACACTGTGCAACTCACTTACCTAAAACCCGTTCCAACAATCCTCTACTCGAGAAGTCATGTCAACCTCTTTATGAAGGCTCAAAAACAAATATTCTATCTGTTATATTGTTGTTAGTGAACTTGAAGGTTTTGAATGGTTTATCAAACATCTGTCTCACCCAGATACTAAGGTATGTAATTTGTTAATTATTTATGTCTGCAAGTTGACATGTACATAAAGGGTTGAATTTTTTCCTATATTGATATTGTTATCTAATTTGTAAAGTATGGATGCGATATTGATGATTAATATTGTTTACATTGACTTATTCTTTTGAATTTTGTAGATTGTTAGGTGAATTTCTATTACCAACGTCAAATATTTTACGACGCACATATCAAGAGATATATGTGATTATGAAAGAATTTGGAATGGAGTATCAAGCTATTAATGCATGTCCTAATGATCATATCATATACTATGGAAAATATGCATTAGAAAATGAATGCCCACAATGTCAAATAAGTAGGTATCGAACCGATAAAGTGACAAAAAAGGTTCCTCACAAAGTTCTTCGTTATATTCCAATAATTCTACGTCTCCAGCGGTTGTTCAGGTGTCAAAGAATAGCACAGTTTATGGATTTCCATGCAAAGAACAGAAGTTGAGATGATGTTCTTTGAATGCTTACAGATGGATCTGCATTTAGGTACATCGAAGAAAAGTGTCCAATTTTCAAAGAAGAACCTCGTAATGTTAAACTTTCATTGGTAGCTGATGGTGTCAATCCATTTGGAGAGCTTCGTTCTACCTACTCAGTGTGGCCTATTTTTGTTATAAACAATAACCTTCCTCCTTGGATGTCGGTTAAGAGAGAGCACACAATGTTGGCAATAATTGTTTCAGGTATTTAATTAATTTGTATTTTTTTACTTGAAAGTCTAATCACTAAATATTTCATTTCTTTGTTTCATGCATGATAATTATGTCTTTTATATATAACGACATATATCTAAATATAATTAATCATGTATGTTGGACCAATTAGGTAAGTACCAGGTTAAAGATATGAACGTATATATTGAGCCTCTTATCGATGAGTTGTTGAAGTTATGGGCTGGCATCACTATGTGTGACATCTCTAGACTAATAGGTCAAAGACGATTTCAATTCCATGGAATACTTGGATGGACAATTCATGATGCTCTTGGGTTAACACATTTTTGTGGTATATTGTTACTTTATTTTGTTCTTTAATATTATATATATCTATTGAAAATATCATGCATTGTTTTAAATGGTAATTCTAATTCGCTACACTAATTCATATATCTTGTAGGTCTTCAAACAAAGGGTAAATTCGCATGTCTAGCTTACGGTCCTAGGTTAAAATATCATCATTCAAGGAGTTTAGTAAAAGAAGTGTTTGATGAGTATAGGAACTTTCCACCTAAGAACCATAGTTATTGAACTACAGAAAAAGAAAAATTCAATGGTAAAGAGGAGAATGGAAAAAAACCATGAAGAATGACACCTCACGTATGGAACTTAAAATATAATAGAAATCTTCAAGGTATTCCTTATAATACAAGGGCATTTGAACCGGGTATATAGCCTAATGTTCTTCCAAGTCAATGTGAGCAAGTCTTTTACTCATAGGTACTAGGTAAAGTAGGTTGGTCATACGTTGTTAGATACAATCCAAGAGGAAGACCAGTAAAGTATAATAATGTAGATGATGAAGATAATCATGAAGAAGAAGAAGATGATGATGATTCAGATCAGGAGCAGGTGGCTGCAGTCGATGTGTTAGATGAAGAAGTTGAAGAGGTTGATCATCCAAATGTAGTAGACGATGATCTCATTGATGATGTCGATGACTATATTATCAAAGATGCCATTGATGATGATATTGATGTGAATGATCCTTTCATCAATATGTATTCTGAACCAGATCCTAATACAGATGTTGAGTTGGATGAAGAAGAAGATGAATGAAATTTAATTGTTGAATAGTAGAGGCACATGTTTATGTCATTTATTTCATGATGATATTTATATGTTTTTATTTCCAAATTCCTTTTCAACTTTGTGATTTTAACACTTAGCCAATTTTTTGTTCTTAATATGCAAAATAATATTTTTCCTACTTTTGGTGAATTTCTAAAAATGGGTCTCAAATATCCCTTCATATATCTCAATCCGTGATACCTGTGTAAAAACTAAGAGAGGTTTTTGTATATTGGTATGTAATTGACAAAAGCCTATTTTATTTTTCAAAAACACTTCTCTAGATTCTTGAAAATGTTAAATTTTCATATGCTTAGCTAAGACATCAGTATTTCATTTCATTTTCATGACAAAAGCATATAAATAGGATCACTGAAAGATAGACAAGCACAACCATAAAAAGGAACAAAAATATTTATCCTAGGAAAACCGTAAAGGGAAAAACCCAGAAAAAGCTTCCTTAATATAGATGCCCCAAAAAGATAAAAGATAAAACCAGCAAGAAGATCAAAGCCTGATCCTCCTCCTTCTCCAGCTACTTCTCTTCTCCACTAATGCACTACACAGGTGAGAGTGTGTCTCAAATGAGGAGCACTACACCTCTATTTATATTCATCCATTCACTTAAGTTAACTCTTTTGACATGTAGGCTCGAGTTACACATGTAGGTTCACGTAACCACACTGGGGTGCTCATGACCCACCTTTACAATTAGATGGGACTACCTCATGAATCTTATTAGATATTCTGATTAGAAGCATCGAGGTACAATGTAATACAAGTAGTTCTCCCAGTAGCACCATCGGGGACCACAAAAAGATACATATAGAATATTCTTCGAAGTTACAATATTTCAACACTCCCCCTTAACGAGAAGGGTATTCTACAGCAACATCAACAACAACAAGAGTAGAGATAGGGGACATCATCAACATCAGCAAGGTAACACATCTATAAATAATTGGAAGCTTTTCAACATCATGTAGTCTTCATCTTCAATCATCAGCAACATCTTCAGCATTTTGATCTTTCAATTAGCAACGACATCTTCAGCACTTGGACCTTTCGATCAGCAACATCTTCAACACTTTGACTGTTCGATCAGCGAAAACATCTTCAGTATTTTGACCTTTCGATCAGCAACATCTTCAGAACTTTGACTTTTCGATCAGCAAAAACATCTTCTGTATTTTGTCCTTTCGATCAGCAACATTTTCAGCATTTTGACTTTTCAATCAGCAACAACATCTTCAGCACCTTGACCTTTCTATCAGCAGCAACATCTTCAGTACTTTGATCTCTCGATCAGAATTATCATCATCAACACTTTTCCCTTTCGATCAGCAACAACATCATCATCATCATATTCTGATCTGTCGATCATAATCATCATCACATTCTGATCTTTCGATCAGAAACATCATCATCATACTCTAATCTTTCGATCAGAAACATCATAATCATAGCACATCATCATCATACTTTGATCTTTTAGATCAGTGCGTCATCATCATCATACTTTGATCTTTCGATTAGTATGTCATCATCATCATACTCTGATCTTTCGATCAGTACGGCATCATCATCATCCGCAACAACCTGCAATCCACAACTCAAAGACAAAAAGTCTTTGGATCACTTTTGAACTTAAAGTCCAGTGATTATACAATCCCACCACATTCTCGACAACCTAAGTTACCGGATTGATTACGGGAGAATCAATCCCTATCAATTTAGGACTAAGTCCAAGGACAATGCAATCCTACCACATTCTCGACGACCGAAGTCACCGGATACAATTATGGGATAATCACTCCCTATAAATTTAGGACTTAAGTCCAAGGATGATGCAATCCTACCACATTCTCGACGACCGAAGTCACCGGATACAATTACGGGATAATCACTCCCTATCACTTTAGGACTTGAGTCCAAGGATGATGCAATCCTACCACATTCTCGACGACCGAAGTCACCGGATACAATTACGGGATAATCACTCCCTATCACTTTAGGACTTGAGTCCAAGGATGATGCAATCCTAACACATTCTTGAAAACCGAAGTCTCCGGATCTATTATGTATAGATGTCCTGGGATGATACAATCCCTCTTCATTCTCAAATACGGAGGTCTCCGGATCATTTTAGGGTAAGTACCTAGGGATGATACAATCCCGTCACATTCTAGAGGACCGAGGTCACCGGATCTATTATGGACAGATGTCCCAGGATGATACAATCCCTCTTCATTCTCGAAGACCGAGGTCTCCGGATCACTTTAGGGCAAGTTCCCAGGGATGATACAATCCTACTGCAACATCACTACTCCCCCTTTTGGGGAAGATCTTTTCGAACCACACCAAGCTTGTCTCGAAAGTGTTCGAACTTTACTCGAGGCAGAGGCTTCGTCAGTACATCATCATCCAAACCATCATCATCTACATCTTTAGTATGTGAATACTGAACTATCACCATCTGTATCTCCAGTATGTGAATATTGAAAGCATCATCATCTATATCTTCAGTATAGAAATACTAAATCACCATCATCTGTATCTACAGTATGTAAATACTGAAATCATCATCATCTATATCTTCAGTATGGGAATACTGAAACATCATCATCTCTGTATTCAGTATAGAAATACTGAATCACCATCATCTGCATCTACAGTATCATCATCTGCATCTTATCTTGTAGAAATACCGGATTTCTACGTGTTATGTCGGAACACAAGGTTCTTTGTCATCACAACTATGTTTATCACATAGAATCATTATAGTGTCCATATTCAGGTCAAAGAGACCTGATATCAGCTTCTGAAGCCATATGGATTCACAACTTAGTAGAGCAATCTGCTATGTATTCTGCTTCAACCGTGCTAAGAGAA
>LPNX010765855.1:71954-74454 GCA_001517045.1 Pseudotsuga menziesii
GAATAGACAGGAAGCCAAACCGGCTGAGCGGAAGGTGAAACCCAACCGCCATGAGATTTGTATAAGTATAGGCTTTTGCATTGGAATAGTTAATCAATCGGGAGTTATTACCAACAATTCCAATCATGATAGGGATATGAATTATTGTAAAAAATTTTGGGGCCCTATTATTGACAGTCATGGTGATGTTTCTAAGGAATATAATGCATAATTTTGAGGTCCTTGGACAACCCAAAATAGAGGAGGTAAATCTAGAAATTTTACAAGATATTTTCTAGTCATATGCTCCTATGCATGATTTAGATTTTGGGTAGTTCAGTGAATATATTTATGAATATTTGTTTCATCCATGTACACTAAATTTTGGGAATATTTATTGCAAAATTTTCAAGGAAATTTCCAACCACCCTCTACCTTGTCTAATGCATATTTTTCTCAACATATATAGAAAATTTGTGACATGGAGAGAACTTAGAAAATTTCCTTCCACAAACCAATTTTTATGAACTTGTATGTGAAAAGTATATTGGAAATAACACAGGTCAAACATTTTTAAAATCATCATGTTCAGAAATTTATATGTGTAATTTCCAACCATGTTCTCAATAAAAAAAGTTCAAATTGTGGAGAATGTTTCTAACGATATTTTCTAGCCAATAGTACCCTTAATTTTTGGTGCATTTTCATGTGTATTTTAGCATGAAATCTTATGTTATGGTTGGAAATTGTTTGGGATATCCATTTGGTGATTGCAGAAATTTATAGCCATGTATTTCATCAATTCCTCTCATCGTTTGCATGTACTTTCCATTAGAAATAATATTATTAATGATGATAATTATATGGGGCTACAAGCATTTCAAATTAATGTATATTGTAGAAATTTTTAACCAACAAAAGGAGGGTCTATAGCCTTAGATTTGGGGCTGATTTGTTTTTCTATATTTCAATTGTCATTTCATATCTCATGCACATTTTATTTGAAGGATAGCCATTATTATTTGAATAATGTTCCCATAAGACCTTGTTACTTGAAGGGAGTGATGATGGAATTGTAAGGGTTGATGAGGGAATATCTTATGATGTTTTCATGCATGGTGATGTGTACATTAGCAAAATCCATTGCTGTATAGAATAAGCTTAAAACAATGACACATGCTATCCTTGTAAATATTTTTATTCTTCTCCCCCATATGTTTAAGGACCTAGTTTATCTAATTGGGTCCTTATTTCCTAAGTTAACTGTTGTTGTAATTAAATGCAACTAAATTATACTTATAACTTAATAATT
Source organism: Pseudotsuga menziesii (assembly GCA_001517045.1). Classification (NCBI taxonomy): domain Eukaryota; kingdom Viridiplantae; phylum Streptophyta; class Pinopsida; order Pinales; family Pinaceae; genus Pseudotsuga; species Pseudotsuga menziesii. The sequence goes on from LPNX010765855.1 coordinate 73,246, forward strand.
GAGAATATTTTTAGTTGTAATATAACAACAATCATAAAATAACACAATAATTATGTTCAATCAACATTTTTTTTAATAGAAGTTGAAGAAAGTTTTTATATATTAAAAAAAAGCTGAGCACAGCCATCCTTATAGTTTGAAATCAAAAGATTGCTTTGCTGCAATAGAGTTTACAGAAGCAAATAAGCAAACTACAAAAAAGAGGGATTTTCTAATTCTTTTCCTGAAACTGAGATTGCCCCTATAGGGGTATTGTCTAATGAACTCATTGTTCAATAGTAAGAAAAAATACATAATAAACTAAATAGATTTCAGCAAAACACAAAAATTGCAAGACAATGCCAAGAGAGAAAGGCCTCTCATTTTTGAGCTTCTTGGCCAAGGGTTGGCTTGCCAACCGAGGGCTCCTCTATCTGATGGTATTTTGGAGTTTCATTACAGTGGCTACCTTCCACCATTTTGGTTAATTTTTGAACATCTTCCTTAAGATAGACAACTTTTTCGATTAACTCATGTAGATCCCTAGTTTTGTCTTCTATTCTTGAAGCGTGGCAGTCCAGTTGGTTCGAAATATACCTGGAATCATTAGCAACATTCCAGGTGCTGTTGATGCTAGTTCCCACCATATTAAAGACCCATTTCATTTCACTTTGAAGGTATAAGAGTGCCGACTTAATTTCTTGGAGATCCTTGGAGGAAGCCATGCTATCTATCTCTTGAATATCCGACAAAGTCCACTAGGTTAAATTGGAATAACTGTAGAAAAATATACCTGAATTGAGAAGCTTAGAGGGAAGGTTCTGCTCCTGCACTAGCCACGAAGAATCAGAATCATCTTTCGCTGCTTTATGAAGCACCTCACTGTTAGTTTGAGAGCTGAGTAATCTTGCAAAGCAAGGGATATAATCTTCTTCCGAGAGGACGATGAAAGGGGGGAGCTTCTCCATATTTCGAGGGAGCCTGATATTTTTCATGGCCAAGAAATCTATGATGCGTGCGAAATGAAGGCTTGGGATATCAATTAGCTGAAGGATGAGACTCATACTTAATGCAACCCGGGAGCTGGCAGTACCTTTTTACTTATCACGCCATGTCGGAGGACACATGTGACCTGTCAAACGTGGCAATGAGATGGAAAATGATGTGTCAATATTTGATTGCGATGGTAATATAAATTGAATTTGGAAAATTGTTGAAGAAAGTGAAGGT
>LPNX010765855.1:79454-82066 GCA_001517045.1 Pseudotsuga menziesii
ACCAAGACTGTACAGGCATACTTTTCTAACTTTTGGCAGACTTATATTTTTCACATATTGACCATCTTTAAACAAACTGAGGGTATGGCTAGGTATCCACCTCAACTAGGAACAAGACCATGTCACCTTAAAACCTTACTGACAAACACACAGTCTCTGTAGTCACTTTAAAATGGCATTTCAAACTGCTCAATTCAACACTTAGTCAATTTTGTCAAACGCTAGTCATTACTGTGCCAGGAGGCATTTTGGCAGACCCATATCTCACACGTGTGAACACCTAGAGGGAAACTAAGATCATGAGTGAATGCCTAGATCATCAAATAATGGACCCATAACATCTGATGAATTTATCAGTTAAAGAGCTGACTCTGGCGTGCATTTCCAAGTGGGTTCTCAACCTCCTGTTTTCAACACTCGGTCAATTTTTCATATTTTTGGATATGCAAGCTAATGTTTTTACCTCTTTTGGCAAGCTGATATTTTTCTCATGTGGTCACCATAAGAAAAAATAAGAACATGGATGGATATCCAATTCATTAAAGAACATGCCTATACCTTCTGATGAATTTATCATTACTTAGACAGGCTTTGGCGGGCATTTCCAAATGCCTCTTCAACCTTGTGATTTGACACTCAGTCAATTTTTTTAAACCCTAGGTCTCAAAGGTGATTTCAACTTTTCATCAAAATTGGAGTGTAAGACATCCAATGGATGGAGGAAAACCAGATGAATCCATTAAGACTAGTTTCATCCTCAGTAACTACTTTCTCTCTCCTCGATTGGCATTTTACTGAAGTATGATGTAAAAACTGCTTAAGGCCCTGTTTTGGCAGATCCATAATTTCTGCCTTAGGTACTTTTAGGTCAAAGTAAGAACATGGACAGGAAGATAACACAACCACTTATAGGATGCCCATATGGTGTGGGAATTTATTTCAACCCAAAAATTAGGGATGGCATTCTCCTAGAGCAACTTGTCTAATTTGACCAAAAAGAACTTCTTTTGGGAGGACTGTATCTTCTTCCTCAAATATTTGTTCAGAGAACTGGTGCCATGGTCAGATAGATACTTCAACCAACTATGGAATGACAAACCATGGTGGGAATTTTCTCCTTCTTATGAAATATGGTGGGAATTTTCATAAGACTACTACTTTAGGACAAATTTTCACCACTTAGTCTTTTTCCAAATTTATCATACATGCCTATGCCCATCAACAGTTCTTTTGTCATTAATGAACATCTCTAGGATATGTCTATCCACAATCATCAGTTCACCAAATGTCACCAATTATCCATTCATATATTGACATCAATGCCAACACATTCATCTTCCATATTACCAACAATGATTCCCAAGAGGATGGAGATGAGAGGTTACCCATCATCATCTCAACCTGAATATGTAACTTAGCCGTTTCTAACTCCTTAGATATTAGTGCAACTCTCCCATTGAAGTGATAAGGATTTGAATAACATAGCTTTTTTATGGGGTCCAATGAGCCCTTACTTATCTCGGATCGAAACTGGAGATTCTTTTCCATATACTATACCTTTTCCTGGTGTTTCCCTTGGCTTTGAGGTTGAAACTATAGAGAAAGGGTCCAATTGTAGGTCTCATCCATTATCACAAGAAATCAATACTTAGTTACTACTTGTGTTAGTTCCTAATGAATAATGAATGACATGTTACACTTTGGAATGATGATGGTATAATCTAATTTTTTTTTAAATTAAAATTGCATTTTTTATTTATTTATAAGATGCCTATTCCTGTATTTTAGTCATACTTGATTTTTTTGTTACGTATTTTTTCCGTATCATATCTGAATCGTATTTGAATCTGTACTCGAATATTGCTACTATGGTTTTGACTGTTACTTCGTATTTTCTGAGGATTTATATGAAATATATGTCGTATTTGAGGTGCAAAATGACCAATGACAGGAATTTTTCTCGTCAAATGTCAGCCTTGAACCCATCCATCGCCTGTTTGATAGAGAACGGGCCTGAACCATACCATTATGACTAAACAAATTTGGGATTTCCCTGTTGTAGAACACCATAACAATGGTAAGAAAATGGTCTTGGGTAGTGTAATATGATTCAATGTTGTGATAAGATGATTTTGGATCCAACATCACCCTATTCACATCCATGTGCAAAACCACTCAAAACTACCTATAATTGGTCTCAATTTGGTGACATTTCACAATGTTATCCTATTTAAAAAAAATCATGCACATAGTTGGAGAAGGAGTACCTTGCACGAGGAAACTTGCATATCAAACCACTGTGGTATGTATAAATTCTGACCAGCAATAGATTAATTTCACTCACAACAAATTACAATTGATCATGCAAAATTGTCAACAATGGAGACTGAAAATGGAGCTGTAACACAAAATTATATTAACTCAGTGTACAATAGCCAACCCTGTAATATCATAGGCTACTAAATAAATAGAATACTTGAATAAATTGAATGCATGAGGAAGCATCCAAATCTAGCATAAAGCAAGCTTACCCAAAATAGGCAAATCCCCCATAGGTGTAAAAAGCTGATCCCAAATCTATCATGAGGCTCACGAATTGGCAAGGGTGCATG
>LPNX010765855.1:86711-102117 GCA_001517045.1 Pseudotsuga menziesii
GGTAGAGGGAGTGTTAGACTAACGTCGCTGAGTTTCAGTGGGAAATCCATGAATGAAGCAATATGACCACCGCCCATTCCAAATTGAATCCCGAACATAATCTATATGAGGGGGAACCCCATACCTCTTTGCATGCATTAACTAGTCAAGTGGCCCAATAAACACACTTCTATATCTGTGTTGTGAACAAATTCCAAACCAAATTAAATCATGTCTTATACCTAAAAATAATTCAAATATAAATAAAATTAAAAGAAATTACACCTTTGAGAGAAAAATAGCTTTTGGGAATAAAAAACTTTTGATATTAAAACATTACAAGTAAATATATTTGCACACTTGTTTTATCTGCTTGGTAGCTTATATTCTTGTTTTATCGAGTGTAGGTACCACCAAATAGGTATCTATGAGATCTATCTTCCTCGAGTGATGGTGAATATATACTCAGAGAGGTTGAAAGTGATACGTGTTGTATTAGATCTACCGGTTCTATATCAACTAGATCTGAAAAAGGAAGGAAAATATTTCGTAGACGCATGCAATATTTTATTGCCAACGGAGGGTCATGTAATTATGATGCTGAGAGCATAGGTGACATTGAGTTTCCCTTAAGTTATAGAAATCTAGTGTAATGATGGGTACCTAATAAGCTACCTCAAGTGGACAGAGATTTATTCATCAATGGGAGGATCAATCGCATTGCTCCTTTGTCCTTACATGGATTGGGGCTATTTTCCATGGATGGCATAAAGGTTGGCTATGGCACTATAACTAAATTGATGGAGTATGTCAGAACATTATACATATACAATAACTAGTTGTTCTTGGTTCAATATACTCGAAGTATGAGGAGAACGGAGTTATCGCAAATTATATACAACTAGCAGAACACAATAAAAACAAAGGGGCGACTATGTATATTGATGGGAGACCAAAAGTGTCTAGAAATGTTGTTGGATTTATAAATAGTACACGGCTAGTGACAGCAACTAAGAAACCGAATTGTAAATTTGAGGGACGTGAAGAAAATCGTATATTTGTATGTGCAACAAAAACAATACTTCCAGGTGAAGAGTTGTTGATCGATTATAACTTAAATCGAATAGATGTGTCTTCCACCGTCTAGGGTAACCGTGGAAGGTCACACGCTATTCCTCATCAGGTAAATGCTAAATATAGTAACTAAACACGACTACAATAACTAAATGTTTTGATTTTTTCTGTTAACATTCAATTTCCACCGTTGACATTCACTTTTTTCGTGCATATTATGAATATTTCCATGTGATAACATGCTTATTACACTGTTATGCTTATCTCATTTTTTTATGTTACAATTATTGACTCAAATTTTATTGATTGATTTATTTTGTCAGGGTTTTAGTGGTGTAAAGCCACATGCTACTTCCATAGTCCAAGTTGGCCGTGGAAGGTCACAATCTATGCCTTGTGAAATAAATTTTAAATATAGTAAATAAATATGGCATCAATAACAAAATGTTTCGCTTTTTTCAGATAACATTCGATTTTTGCTGTTACCATTCACTTTTGTCGTGCTTATTGTGAATATTTCCATATGATAACATTATTATTACATTGTGGCATGGTTCTGCTCATCCCCATGGAGTAGAACATGTATCTCCTCCTTCGGAGGTAAAAGTAAATATTATTGCAGTATCTCATTTTTTTTATGTTACAATTATTGACTCAACTAAATATAGTAACTAAATATGACTACAATAACTAGAAACTCCAACCCCATAATATTTCCATGTGACAACATGCTTATTACATTGTGGCAAGGGTCTTCCCATGGTCATCATGGAACAGAACGCATGTCCTCTACTTCCATGGTCCAGGGTGACCGTGGAAGGTCACACTCTGTGCCCTATCAGGTAAGTGTTAAATATAATAACTAAATGTTGAGATTTTTTCTGCTAACATTCAATTTCCATTGTTACCATTCATTTTTTCCGTGCTTATTGTGAATATTTCCATATGATAACATGCTTATTACACTGTGGTAGGGGTATGCTCATCGCCATGGAGCAGAACATGTATCTTCTCCATTGGAGGTAAAAGTAAATATTATTGCAATATCTCATTTTTGTTGATGTTACAATTATTGAATCAACTAAATATAGTAACTAAATATGAATACAATAACTAGAAACTCCAACCCCAAAATATTTCCATGTGACAACATGCTTATTACACTATGGCAGGGGTCTGCCCATGTTTGTCATGGAACAAAACGTGTGTCCTCTACTTCTAAGGTAAAAATAAATATTATTGCAATATCTCATTTTTTATTATGTTACAATTATTTTCGTAACGTTTATTTATTGATTTATTGTGTCAGGGTGGCGCCGGTGGAAAGGCACCTACTGCTTCCATGGTCCAGGGTGACCATGGAAGGTCACAATCTGTGCCCCATCAAGTAAGTGTTAAATATAATAACTAAATGTTTCATTTTTTTCTATTAGCATCTGATTTCCACTGTTGACATTCACATTTTTCTGTTCTTATGGTGAACTATTGATTGATTTATCGTGTCAGGGTGGGGACCATGGAAAGGCACATGCTGCTTCCACGGTCCAGGGTGACCATGGAAAATCACCCACTAGAAGTAAATCAGTACGGGGTGACCGTGGGAAGTCACCGAACACAACACCGCATTAGGTAAGTGTTAGTTCTTAATAGTAACTAAATTTCATTACAATAACAATGTTTGAATGATGTTAAAATTATTTTTCTTAATTTGATTGTTTGATGAATTTAGTCTAGTGCACTTGATCTGGGTGATGAGGAGCTTGAGGATGAAATTTACTATTTCATAGACTCTATGGATACTATAAAGAAGGACCTAAAAAATGAAAACATAGAAATGATTTCCTTGGCTTGCATAAGGCCCATGACATAGGAGATCAGGGAAAGGATTGAAGAGCTAAAAGAACAAATAAAATATTATGGGGTAAGTGGCATCTTCACATATTTTTTTAAGCTATGACATGATTTCATATATGATATTATGTTTTCTATTTTTCCAAGTGATCTGATAAAGTAAAGTTTTTCATTTGTAGGAGTTTTAACAACCCGTGACTAGAGAAACTGTCGAGACATGTATAGGTAGTAGTGATACTCCAATGCAGCAACAACACTGACAAAGCAATGTACCAATGAGGATTTTTGACACTCCTCCGGTTGGCCTTGAATCCATTGATGAGGGCACTAATTTTGATCAGCATGACATGCCATAGCATGATGAGATGGAGCCTAGGACTTCACATGACTCCGGAGATGAACCTACTGTAGATTACTAGGAAACGTTTCCTGGAGCAGCACGAGTTAAAAGCACCTGATCACTAGATCTCACCGTTCTGGTGGATGAGGCTTGTGTTCCAATCAAGATTAAAAATATTGCAGGTATTTATTAATTAATTTATTCAATTTAATCATGAAATTGAAATGGACATACGCATAAATTATTATAAATTAATGGATTACACGTTTCTGCAGGAAACAATGTTTTCTACAGGAATTTGAATGACAAAGCATTGGAGATGTTTAGAACCACCATTCGCACATGGTGGAATATCCAAGATAATGCAAAGAGAGATGTATTGATAAACCACATGGTAAACTTGTTTGGAAATACATTCAACAAGAAAGTGGTTGCAAAGTTAGCCGGTGAGAATTTAAATTATACTAGGGACCAATATAGGGATAAATTGCAACTTGACCTCAAGCATGAGTGCCCTCCCATGGTTCCAGAGAAAGAGTGGAAGGAACTCATAGAGGATGTAAAGGAGAAATTGCTGAAAAGACAAGGAAAACAACCACGGCCTAGAAAAGCAAGGTACAACACATATCCTCTTTTTAGTGAAATATGCTCATTTATTTTTTTATTTTTTGTTTTAAGCAATAATTATGATATCTAACGCTTTTCAAAATTTTCATATATAGGATACCAGACACCTCCAAAGCAACCAAGGCTAGAGTGGAAAAGCACGAGAAACATAGACTGGAGCAGGGTGGCTATATAAAACTAAGAGCCCGAATTATAAGAATTAAATGATTAACTGTGGGGAATATTTATTTGAAAGTAGCGAACAAATATCTATTTTTGATACTGGAAATTTCATATGTGTTAAGCATCGCATGGAAATACGTTCCAAGATGTTGCCACTGAGGAAGATCTAAAGCTTGGTTTCAAGTATGGTTTTAAAAGTGTTACTGAATATTGAAAAGCTTGGGGCAGACTCCAATCTCCCCAATGATGCATATGCAGGTAAATAAAATGAATAAGGACATCATTATGCCTTATTTTTTAGAGTCAGTTAACACTCTTTTACCTCCCCCATGAACTTCCCATTTATTTTTTTCCCTTTTACTTCAATATGTTTTTTCCCATATCTTACTTTCCCAATATATTTATTTTCTATAAATCACATTTCCTGTGTTATATTTTATCAATTTATTTGTCTTTAAAATATAGTATGTATTATTTCACAAGCGCTTATTGAAGATCCAAAACCGTGGAAAGGAAGGTGCCTTTCCACGGTTTTTAATTTTTTTTTTGAAACCTCCAGGTTTCGTCGCAATATCGATGAACTTTCTTCGTGGGTATTGCAAAACTATTGAAACCCCCAGTGGCTTTCCACGAATACCGTCACTATAGAGATGAAGTTTCATGGAAAAATTACTGTTCAACTTGCAGATTTCATCGATAGAGATTGGTTTTGCATGGTTTTGCATGGAAGAAATTTCTGTTCAAATTTTAGAATGCATCGATAGAGAGACAAACGTTCGTCGAAAGTGTTCCATAGTTCTGCGTGGAAACAACATTTTTCCTAGCATTTTTTGGCCATATTTTCATCGTTATAGGGATGACAACTTTGTCGATAGAGTGACGAAACATAGAAAATGAATTAAAAAAATCAATTTCAAGGCCACCGTATAGAAGACACGTGGTAGCCAGTTATAAAGTTCATCGTCATATCCACAAAATAAGTGCCACGAAACATCACGACCATTATTGTCACAATTGAGACGACGAAACATGGAAATAGAAATGAAAAACCATCTCAAATTTTGTATTATGTATTAGTGTAGCCATTCAATGATAGCCTTAATCTTGTCGGGGTCGACAGATGTTGCATCCTTAGACACTACGTGTCCTAGATATTGAATTCGATCTTTAAAGAAGTCACATTTGTTAAACTTAGAAAACAGTTGTAAAATTATTCTTAGGTGTTCTTAATGTTCCTGATTATTCTTCAAGTAAATTAGTATGTCATCGATGAAGAAAACTACGAATTTATCTAAATAGTTACTCAGAATACTATTCATTAAGCACATAAGAGTTGCAGGTGTGTTTGTTAAACCAAAGGGAATTATGAAAAACTCATAATGATCATATCGAGTTCTAATATCATTTTTAAAGATGTATTCATCCTTGATCCATACTTGATGGTATCCAGACCTAAGATCTATCTTGGAGAAGATTGTTTCCCCTCGGAACTGATCGAATAGATCATCTATCTAGGGTAAATGATATCTATTTTTAATAGTCATTGTGTTTAATTGTCGATAATCTATGGATAATATTAAAGTTCCATCTTTCTTCTTTAAGAATAAGATCGGTGCTCCCCAAGGGGAAACACTAGGTCAAATGTACTTCTTGTCAACTAGTTCTTGCAATTACGATTTAAGTTCTGTAAGTTCTATTATATTCATCTGATAATGATTTTTTGATGTTGGTACCGCTCTCGGTATCAGATTGATTGTAAATTCTGTGTCTCTTTTAAGAGGTAGTCTAGGGACTTCTTCCATAAAGATGTCTTTAAAATATTTTAAGAATATAGGTATATCCTTTATTTTAAGTTTGTTATCATTATCCTTGTCATCCATTACATAGACTGCAAATGCTTTACATCCCTTATGAGCAAATATTTTCATTTGTAAGGCGTAGATTTCTCTAATCGTAACCTTTCTGGGAATTCCTTTTACTTTAATTGTATTTCCATTATCATCCATCCGTGTAAAATTTTTATCATAACAATTCAACATAACTATGTTTTTTCTAACCAATCCTTTCCTATCAACATAACGTAGGAAACTAATGGTAAAATATTTAGATCAACATGTCCATTCAATTCATTCATCATAATTTCATAGTTTTTTACATAACCAGTGACCTTTCATTTAATACCAGTGGATAACTGTAACAACCAAGATTTTTCATTTTTTTCTTGTGATAATTTACATAATTCAACAATCCTAGGTGATACATAACTCAAACTTGCACCTGGATCAATTAGTATGGAAATGGGTTGAATTTTTATGATACCTTCTATTTAGACCATTGAAGTTTGATGGTCTGCTTGTTGATTCTCCATCGCTGCATTGATTCTGGGCATGCTTCTCACGATATCTCCAACTGTAACAGCTTCTTGAATGGAGTGAACATTATTAAAAAACTTCTTTCTTATAGGACAATCTTTAAAATAATGTGGCTCACCACATTCCCAACATTTTAAGGGTTCCCTTTGTGCAGTGTTTTTATTAAAAGTAGTAGGAGGTTCTCTTTCTTTTGTTGCATGTTTTTGTGGTTTAAAAACATTATAATTACTGTCTTGATACCCTTTATAAAAACTTAGTATTCTTCTTTCTTTGACCAAAGTAGTCCCATCTTTTAGTTTTCCAATTAGGTACATTTTCTCTTTGATTCTTATTCTGATCAAACATAAATTCTCTTTTCTGATTGCTTCTTCCAGCGTCTTTGGATTGTCTTACTCAATCCTCTCTTTAAACATAGGAGGAAAGCAACAAAGAAACCATTGTATTTTTTTTCAAATGTATTATATATGGTACATGACGAAGAAAACTTAGGAATTAACTGCAGAGTTCCTTCATGGCCATATCACCTAACCTTAACTCGTAGAATTCCTTAGCTTTTTCTTCATAATATCGTTCTGAAAGGTACTTTTGTTTATAGTGCTTCTTAAATGTTTTCCATGTCATGTAACATTAGTTTATAATTTTTACCTTTTCTATATCTTGCCACCAAATATATGCTTTTCCAGTTAAGTTATAGATGACCATTTTCACCTTCAGTTCATCGAAATAGTTATAGATCTGGAAGTATTTCTTCATTCCAGATTACCAGGATTCTGCCTCTTCTCCTTTCTCTATCTCACCGTTAAACATAGGACGTTTAAAATTTTTAAATTCCTTAGAAATATCTTCATAGGGTTGGTACTTATTTTTATTTTTATTACTGTCACTACTTTCACTAGAATTCTGATGTTTTTCTGTGAAGTGTTTGGCTGATTCCTAAATGGAAATTTCAGCCCCATTACTGAAAATTTCCAACTTCCTTGCCATACGCTTGTAAGGTGTATATTTTTTCATATTAAGTTCATGTTCTTTGTGTTTATCTTTTTCATTAATGTGTATTTTAGACAAAAAAAATGTTATTTAGTTCCTCTTGTGCTTTCAGAATTTGTTCATTACTTCCCTACCTCTTTTTAATTCTGATGTTAGTTCTTTAACTCTTCGTTGTAACTAAAATGGATTTTCTTTTCGAATCTCATTAAGATTTACCCAAATTTCACCCTCCCTTAGATTACCCTCTTCATTGTTCATAGGATTTCTAGGATGAGATTCTTTTTCCACAGACATTCCTACATTTGTGATAATTTCCTGCAAAAATAAAGTTATCCTTCTCTTCTTGTTTCGTAACAGAATCAAACCACAATAGAATAAAAATTAGTTTCCAGGTTTATCAGCTTCAGTGTTGGGCATGTTTAGGAGAAGTGTTGTAACCATGCTTTGATACCATTTTGTCAAGAAAAAAAAATCAATATACATATAAAAACATCTTTATACTTGTAGCATGTAATAGTTATTGTATCATAAGTTACTTATACAGTTTCCAATACTATTCTTTGACAGGTTAAACAAAAATGTGTATGTTTGTAAGGTCATCGGCATGCCACTGTCATACCTGAAGGTGATGTTTTGTTACTTTTTACATTTATCTCTTTAAATTCTTGACTAAGGGATTGCTTAGCCATAGGTCTAACTCTTGACCATCTCTTCCCGCCCCAAGTCATTAAGCATGATGTTTATGGTGCATAAATTAGGAAATCAAAAGGGTTTGTGAGACTATGGTGTATAGTCTTGATCCCATGATTTAACTTGTAAAAAGTTTATAAGGATCCAAGGTATAACCCTCATCCTTTGTGCAAAGTGTAAAGTTTAAAAACATGAAGCATAAGGTAAAGAATTGGGACATGTAATGACCATATCTGAAGTTGATCTATGGCAAAGTTTTCCTTGATATGTTAATTATTAAAGGTTTGGCCATGTGATATGATGGGAAGTACAAGATTATAATTGGTTTCTATTTTGGTTGACCTTATCCATAAAAATTTTCCTTGGATGCGAGTTGGCAGTGCATCCAGGATTTTCAGGCTCGTATGATATTAAATCTCGATCGACCACTTGTGCACATGATGGAAAGGGTTTTTGTTTAGGGTTTAATGTGTCTTTTATTTGTCCAAACACTTTATTTTGTGTTTAATCGGTCTGTAAGTTCTTTGGGAGAGACTCTGCCCTTCATGGTGAATCTGTAAGGTTATTTGCTGTAAGTTCCTACCAATCGCTAATGGCCTTCCTCATGTTTGATTTCTAAGGTGTAATGGAGGGTTCCTCGATGTTGATTGCTGCCAATAGCCATAACTTTTTGTTTGTTGCAACTCAAACCTTCCACCTTCTCCGACCTTGCAACTTCTTTGTACGAGGTAAAAAAAACATATAAACTCTGAAAATGATTTGTTAATGTGTTTTGTGAACTCTCGGGTCGTAAATACTGACTGGTGTTTATTTTTCTTGCAGGCAGAGGAGGGAGAGGGGATAAAGACTGACCCCTATCCCTCTCTTCATTCAAACATGGTAATGTTACTTATACTTCAGCCATTTCCTTTCACTGTTTTAATAAAATGAATTTATGATTCTAACTGTGTAGTTGGAAAAATTTTAGGTTGAAGGGACATTGGCGAGGATGATGATAGGGTCACCTCCTCCCAAGCATGCTACAAAAAAAAAATGAATAAACTCAAGACCTTTACTCTGTTCATAATTTATTTACCCATTTCTTGTTTGTCTAGGCTTGGGAATTTTATTTGGTTGGTACGCAGGTGGCTCCACTATGGATTCTTCCCAAATTCAACATTTGTTCATTGGACAATGATGTCTGGGTTCATGTTCATGTGGGAACCAAGCCTTCGCCTTAATTGAGAGATAGTGCAGACCATATTTTATGGTTTTTACCCTTACGGGTTTATAATCCACTGTTTGACCTTTTAAAACTTCTTGGTATAAATATTATTTGGATTTGAATTGTCGTGGGTGCCATCTTTGATGGGATTATCCCCACTTCGGTCTGTGTTTTTTGTGAACCTATTTATATACTAGGGTTCTTAATAGAACAATGGATACCATCGGTGATGGTATTACAGCCACCAAGATTTCGAATCCTATTTGTTTAAATTAGATATTAATAGAGGAACATGACCCTCATGGTCTGTACTAAATTCGTATTTGTGTGTTTCTGGTATTTGTGCATCTCTGGAAGTTTAAGATAATACCTATCATGATTTTATTTCTACAAAAAATAACCGGAAACGAATTCCCTCAGTCTGTACCATTCAACGTTTGAGTTTTTGGTTATTTTTTTTATTGATAGTTCATGTTAATAAAATAAGTTTATACAATGGTTTCCATGTACGATGGTATTACTACCATGTATTGGGAATTTAGATGGTTTCATTTATTATAACAAATTTTAAAATCTCGATTCGAATTCTTTAGAGTAGATTTGGTTTTAAAGTAAGATTGCGTCACAGGTTTAGCTATGCAATCATGACCTGGATACTTAAAGAAATCATGGTATTAGATCAAATATTTTATGTTGATACCCTCGACTTCAATTGGGGATAGCTAGTTAATTAATAATTGGATATTTATGATTCAATATTTTGTATAATTAGATATTTATGATTTGATATATTGCATCTGTAATTATTCCACTGGATCACGTTGAGTCTCGATCTTGGCATTCTCGATCTGTATTGGGAGTTTTTTAAATGAGATGAATTAAATTTGTCTTGTATTTATGGAAGACTCAAGCTCTTAAACTGTTAAGAGAATAACCAATTTTATAGTACTTCTGACTGTTAATTTATGCAGAAGAATACTTGGCTGTGTTATTTGATTTATTTTGTTTTGATGATTTATCAATGAGTTTGTTATAAAAGATAGAAAGTTTTATTTCTATTTGTCATGCTGTGAATTAACTGATCTTATACTAGAACATAATATGATTCTACTTTTTAAATGGTTTATATTAACATACTATGTTGTGAACATAAGCAACATAATCTATACCATGTAATTAGATCTTTCATTCAATTTTCTAATTTTTTAATCAACACATATTAATGCCATTATCCCTCCTCTTCCTGCAAGAAAAATAAACACCAGTCAGTCTTTACGACCCTAGAGTTCACAAAACACATTAACAAATCATTTGCAGAGTTTAGATGTTTTTTTTTACCTAGTAAAAATAAGTTGCAAGGACGGAGAAGGTGGCATGTTTGAGTTGCAACAAAAAACAAGCTATGGCTATTGGCAGTAATCAACATCCCGAAACCTCCATTACACCTCAGAAATCAAACATGAGGAATGCCATTAGTATTAATTATTGCACATGATCTAGGAACTAGGAATCAAAATCATCAAAGAATAATTGACAAATACACATGAATTAGCAATAATTGGAATCCAATAGGTTTCCTCTCTGTATATTATATAAACAATAAAGGATTACAATACCATGCATGATCAATGGCTTAACTCAATGAAGAATTCGAATACCTAAGAGGACAATTCGAATTCAATGAGTGAGTCTAGCTTAACTGACTCTTTGCCATGCAATCTCACTCAGTTAACCACTTGACCAAAACCCTAATTGACTCATCAAACCCTTAACTGAAGTTGGAGTGTAATAAATGACTTAATCTCAACTGAAGGAGATCAAATACATGTCATAGCAATCCAATCATCAAGTGCTAGTACTGCATGACTCCAATAAACCCTGATGAGGTTAACTGAAGCTGAACTGACCATCAGAAGTTAGTGAAGGCGCCTTGTTAGCTCCAGTTCATTAAATAATAATAAAATAATCAATAAATAATGATTAAATAACATATTTAATGCATGGAGGTGCCTTAACTGACTGTAACTGATTGGTTGAACTGAAAGTAACCCCCAGTTAGCAATTAGGTGCATGAATATCACACAGATCACCCCTGGAGTGCTCCAGTTAGCCTCCTTGACTGTAGGAAAGGCTAAGTTAACCTCCTTGACTGTAGGTAGGCGTGGGAGTGACTGGGATGATGGTAATTAATGCTCCTTGATGTCAATTAAACTTAGGATAGTGGTTTAACTAGGCCAATTTGACTGAAGAGTGAGGATGAAGGTAAATGTCTCCAACACCCCCCCTTAAGCTATACTCAGGAAGAGTTAGAAAACATAAAAATGATAGGGCCCTGGAAACAAAGGCCATAGGTCACCCTGTACAATAAATCAACTGAAACAATGCTCAAAACAAACTAAGTGAGGAAAAGAGGGAAAACCCAGTGGGAAAAAAACCCCCCTCAAGCTGAACACTGAAAGTAGTCTGGATCACCCTGATGAACTCACCCCCAACAGTGAACGGAGGTAAGTGAACTTATTTTCTGAAAAGATCTTGGTGAAGATGTCTGGAGGAATCTTCCAATTTGGAAGAATAACAATGCACTCAACTGGATCAGAAATATAAACAGTTGCACGGTGAAAACTGGACCCATGTAGAGCAACTGAAATCATCTGAAGAGGGAGCAAAGGTTCTTGAGTATTTGAACCATGTGTGGAACACTCAATAAACTGATATGTTGCAGCCTTGAACAGCAAACCATGACTGGTAAAATCAGCCCCAAATCTTAGGAGCAAGTGTCCATGCGGATGTAGAATGTCTTCCTCTTTACTAGTTCTATGAGGAGATGATTTTGTGACCAAAGGTAGAGAATCCCTGGGACTCTGGAGAGCGAATGCTTGAGCTCCATAATCTGATATAGCTTCAAAAATATCGTTGAATGTTTGCATGGAAGTGCAGCAGTGTTTTTATTCAATATAAGAGATTCGAATTTCTTCTTCTATTTCAGCAATATGAGAAGATGAGATATCAGAGATCTCATGAACTTTCGGAGCATCAGGAGAAGGAGTCACTTCATGGAGACTTTCTTCAATTCGAATTGAATGTATAGAAGATTCTTCTTCATCTTCATCTTTAACAAATTCATCAGAGAGAGTAGTGGCTGAGAGTTTTGAGTGAAGAACTCTTGTGGTGTTGGCTGTGATCTCCAAAGTACTATTATGATCCTCATTGTGCTTGCCAAAGGTTCTGTCCAATATTGTCCAGACTTCCTTTGGGTATTCAACATAATAAATAAGGTAGTACAAGCTATCATCAAGGGCCAGAGCTATTGTTCCATAAGATCTATCACGGTCATTTAACCAGTCATTCTCATTCTCATAAGACTCTTTTCCAATTCCAATAGACACCTCATAGAGACCTTGTCTCTTCAGAGATGCAATCATCTTCAACTTCCATTCCGAATAGCTTGTGAATGGGGTGAGAAGAGGGATTGATGAGTCCATTTGAAGTTGTACCTGATAAAACCTGCAAATCAAAACAAAAGGGGCACTGTAAGGTCGGACAGACTGCACATTTAGACTTTCATCACACCCAGCATAGTCAATCAAGCAAGCTTGATCAACAAGTTCTTTACTTGGGGTATTAAGTGGTAAGCCTTGGCTTCTGGTGCAGTGCTGGATTCTTGAGCTATTGCTCAAATTTCATGGATAAATCTGTCAAAAATCTTGATCTTGAGAGATTGATCTTCGTCCCACCGCATGCTCTGATACCATATTAATTCTTGCACATGATCTAGGAACTAGGAATCAAAATCATCAAAGAATAATTGACAAATACACATGAATTAGCAATAATTGGAATCCAATAGGTTTCCTCTCTGTATATTATATAAACAATAAAGGATTACAATACCATGCATGATCAATGGCTTAACTCAATGAAGAATTCGAATACCTAAGAGGACAATTCAAATTCAATGAGTGAGTCTAGCTTAACTGACTCTTTGCCATGCAATATCACTCAGTTAACCACTTGACCAAAACCCTAATTGACTCATCAAACCCTTAACTGAAGTTGGAGTGTAATAAATGACTTAATCTCAACTGAAGGATATCAAATACATGTCATAGCAATCCAATCAACAAGTGCTAGTACTGCATGACTCCAATAAACCCTGATGAGGTTAACTGAAGCTGAACTGACCATCAGAAGTTGGTGAAGGCACCTTGTTAGCTCCAGTTCATTAAATAATAATAAAATAATCAATAAATAATGATTAAATAATATATTTAATGCATGGAGGCACCTTAACTGACTGTAACTGATTGGTTGAACTAAAAGTAACCCCTAGTTAGCAATTAGGTGCATGAATATCACACAGATCACCCCTGGAGTGCTCTAGTTAGCCTCCTTGACTGTAGGAAAGGATAAGTTAGCCTCCTCGACTGTAGGTAGGCGTGGGAGTGACTGGGATGATGGTAATTAATGCTCCTTGATGTCAATTAAACTTAGGATAGTGGTTTAACTAGGCCAATTTGACTGAAGAGTGAGGATGAAGGTAAATGTCTCCAACAATTAGTGACTGGTAGAAAATTACACCAAGGAACCTTACAGAGTCACCATGAAGGGTAGAGTCTCTCCCAAATAACTTACATACCTATTAACCAAAAAATGAAGTGTTCAGACAAATCAAAGACGCATTAAACCCTAAACAAAAACCCTTTCCATCATGTGCATAAGTGGATGACCGATATTTAATCTCATAGGAGCCTTAAAGGCCTGGCTGCGCTGCCAACTCACAGCCAAGGAAAAATTTTATGGGTAAGGTCAAACACAATACAAACCAATTATAACCTTGTACTTCCCATCATATCGCATGGCCAAACCTTTAATAATTAACATATCAAGGAAAACTTTGCCATAGATCAACTTCGGATATGGTCATCACATGTCCCAATTCTTTACCTTATGCTTCATGTTTTTAAACATTACACTTTGCGCGAAGGACAAGGGTTATACCTTGGATCCTTATAACCTTTTTACAAGTTAAATCATGGGATCAAGACTATAAACCATAGTCTCCTAATCCCTTTTGATTTCCTATTTTATGCACCATAAACACTATGCTTCATGAGTTGGGGCGGGCCCAGAGATAGTCAAGACTTAGCCTTATGGCTAAGCAATCCCTTAATCAAGAATTTAAAGAGATAAATGTAAAATTTAACAAAACATCACCTTCAGGTAGGGCGATGGCATGTCGATGACCTTACAAACATCCACATTTTTGTTTAACTTGTCAAAGAATAGTACTAGAAATTGTATAAGTAACTTATGATACAATAACTATTACATGCTAGGAGTATAAAGATGTTTTTATATGTATATTGATTTTTTTTTCTTGACAGAATGGTATCAAAGCATGGTTACAACACTTCTCCTGAACAGGCCCAACACTGAAGCTGATAAACCAGGAAACTAATTTTTATTCTATTGTGGTTTGATTCTCTTACGAAACAGGAAGACAAGGATAACTTTATTTTTGTAGGAAATTATGGCACATGTAGGAATGTCTGTGGAAGAAGAATCTCATCCTAGAAATCCTATGAACAATGAAGAGGGTATTCTAAGGGAGGGTGAAATTTGGGTATATCTTAATGAGATTTGAAAAGACAACCCATTTGAGTTACAATGAACAGTTAAAGAACTAACATCAAAATTAAAAAGAGGTAGGGAAGATAATGAATGAATTCTGAAAGCAAAAGAGGAACTAAATAACATTTTGTTGTCTAAAATACACATTAATGAAAAATTTAAACACAAAGAACCTAAAATTAATAAGGAAAAATATACACCTTACAGGCGTAAGGAAAGGAAGTTGGAATTTTCCAGTCATGGATCTGAAATTTCCATTGAGGAATCAGCCAATCACCTCACTGAAAAACATCAAAATTCTAGTGAAAGTAGGGACATTAATAAAAATAAAAAGAAGTACCAACCCAATGAACATATTTATGAGGAATTTAAAAAAATTAAACCTCCTACCACATATTTCAAGAAATCTAGAAAAATTCTATTACAAGGACTTCTATGACATTGAATTTTTTTGTAAACATTTTATTTATTTCATTTAATTTGTAAAAA
>LPNX010765877.1:4241-21950 GCA_001517045.1 Pseudotsuga menziesii
TACATGAGAAAATTTCAATTGATTATACTCTACTTGACTGTAGGTAACTAATACTTTGTCTAAATCATTATCAAAGGACTCAATAGTTAACTGACCTTGTCTAAATCATTATCGGAGTTCTAAAACACAAATCAAGTGTCTAATTCAGTGTTAACTAAGGCTAACTGACTGTGGTAGGTGAGGAATGCACCTCTCCTGCATGCAACCATGAAAACCTAGAGATAACTGAATGTAGAGGACTAGAACTAATTGTAACTGACTCCTAACTGAGCTTGACTAGTCACCAACTCAACTCAACTGAGCTTGGTTGGTATCGGCACTCCTAGTGGCTCCTAAATTGTAGGAATTGATCTAGGAGGATCCTAAAATGGTGCATGCAAGTGCAATAAGTGGAAGTAGGCCTCAATTAGTGTTCCCCACACTTTAGTAACTGAAACATGTGCCCCAATTAGGCCAAGTGGACCCAATGGTGCTAGTGACTAAAAATAGACTAGATGGACTCCCGATTTAGACATGACTCCTGATTTAGGCATGTGAACAAATTGGACAAGAGAGGATTAATAATCCTAGTGACCCCCTCTGAATGCTAACTTGGAAAATCTGTGGGCCCTGGTAACTAAGACCATAGGTCACTCATTACATCAAGTAAAGTAAAGTAACTGCTCAATATAAGGAGCTGGGGAAAAAATGCATGGGAAAAAGGTCCCCCCTCTAACTAAGCAGATATAATTAGGATGCAAGTTTGAAAAACTTGAAAATGTGTTGCTTTAATCTCTGTGATGTAGCAGAGCAACATGCATGATGTTAAGTGCACAGGTATCCTGGGCCCTGGCATGTAGACTTCTCCTTCTTTTCCCAAAATGATGATGGAAGGAAGAAGGAATGCAACCTTTGTCTCTTGCTAGATGAAGAGGTGTATGATCAACTCTATTCTTTTGAATGTAGTGAGACTGAGCCCTTGCCATGTAGCATCTTACAGGGAGTCTATTGAATCTCTCTGAAGGAGGTAAGATTGCATGACATAGCACAAGGGTCTTTCCCTTCTGAGTGTCAGATGGGTTTCTAGTCATCTTCCTAGATTCCAGTTTGGAAGTAGGGACTAGATCCGGATTTGAATCACCCTGAATCTCAATCTCATAAATTGATACAACTTGATATGCAATACTAGTGGAAGCAATAAAAGAAGTATATGAAATGATTTTATCTTCCCTTGTAAGTGGCTGCTAAGAGTGCACTGGTTCTGAAAAAGGCATGAAGTGTGAGAACTCATATGCCTTGGAGGCATGATTTGCAACACCCTTCGCTATGATGTTTCTAGTAGAGATATTTGTGATCTCCACTGAGTCGGGACCAAAGGTCACTCAATTTGGAGAGCCAGTATGAGTCATCTGGTATACAGATAACAGGTTTGAAGCTAGAGAGGGAACATAGAGCACATATTTGGACCTTCCATGTTCAAGATTGATAGAGCCCTTCCCTTTGGTTTGAACTCTACTGTTATTTCCCAACTGAATACTAGGACCATTAAAAGATTGTAAAGAGGAGAATGATTCTCTGGATGCAACCATATGATTGGAAGCTCCAGAATCAATGAGGAAGGCATGTGTTGTTGAGCATCTGGCCTTCAATGCATGACCTATTTCGAAGCAATCTTCGATGTCTTCTATGTGGTCAACCTTCCTTGCGCTAGCAAGTGCAGTAATGTTATGTTTCTTTAGAAGAAGAGTCATTTCAACAATTTGTCTTCTCATGCAGGAGCTATCTAGATGAAAGCCCCTTCCATAGTAGGAACAAAGGGTCTTCCCTTTTCCATTCTTCTTGCTTCTCTTCGAACCTGAAGGCTCATTTGACTACTCTTTCTTCACATGAGACTCATCTCTTTTCTTTCCTTTATCATTCGCTACCTTACCTCTTCTTGCAACTAGTTCTTGATCCTTGGAAGAGCGAATGATCCCCATTTGGATCAACTTGTCATGCTCATGAGTGAGAGATTCAATGAAGCTGTTAAGAGTGGGAATCTTCCAGTTTGGAGTAGTGAGCTTCACTGAATGAAAGGTTGACACAAATACTGAATAGTCTTCACCAAGTTTTGAGAGGATGGCAAGAATAAGTGTATCATCCTCCTTTTCAACCTTGCACAGCTTCAATTCAAACACCAAGCTCTTGAATTTTGTAAAGAAGTCATTTAGTGTTTCAAATTGGATGGATTAAACAAGATCAACTATTTATCGAGCTGATAGACCCTTAGATTATCCTGCTTATCAAATAAGCTCCATACCTTCTTGGGAGTCTTCAATCATTTTATGTGAAAAATAATATCTCAAGAGATTGAGAGGCACATGCATCCATATGTTGCATCAATTTTGTTGAAATATTTTTCTTTGTCATGATTAAGAACCGGCTCTGCCTCTGTATTCATTGTGAGCCTAAAAAGATGTTTGGAGCAAAGCTGCATCTCCATGTCCTCCTTCCATTGGTGGTAATTGAAATGAGTGAGAGGGTCTATTGGAGAGGTCATTTTGAATGCAGTGAAGAAGATTTATCTACTGTCGCGAATGTAGTGAGGAGAGTTAGCTACTTGTAGCGAATGCAATGAGGAGAATGAGCTACTTGTAGCGAATGTAGTGAGACGAACTAATAACCTGTAAATCACACAATCAAACAGGAAAAATAAGGTCGATAGTCTGCACTTTTAGAATTTTCATCACACCCAGCATAGTTGATCAATAAATCTTGATCAACAATTCCTTTACTTGGGATATTAAGTGGTAAATTCTCCACTTCTGGTGCAGTACTGGAAGGAGCAAATTTGCTCAAAAAAATGATCCAGTTGGAGAATTGAGGAGGAGAAGTGCCATGTCTGTTGAGGTTCTGATACCATATTAAATTGAGCACATAGATCTGTGGACAAACACACAACTCACAAGATAGATCACACAATTTACTCAGCATTTAAAGAATGAAACAGTGCAAAAATGACTTGCAGTTGTGAATGCTTTCATTAATAAAAAAGTAATTAGATAATAATTACAATGAAGTACAATGGCTAAATAGCCACAAGCAATTCGAATCCACATGAGGAAATTNATTGTAGGTAACTAAGACCTTGTCTAAATCATTATCGGAGGACTCAATAGATAAATGACCTTGTCTAAATCATTATCGAAGTTCATCGGAGTTCTAAAACACAACTCAAGTGTCTAATTCAATGTTAACTAAGGCTAACTGATTGTGGTAGGTGAGGAATGTGCCTCTCCTGCATGCAGCCATGCAAACCTAGCGCTAACTGAATGTAGAGGACTAGAAATGAATGTAACTAAATCCTAACTGATCTTGACTAGTCACCAACTCAACTCAACTGACCTTGGTTTGTATCGACACTCCCAGTGGCTCCTAAATTGTAGGAATTAATATAGGAGGATCCTAAACTGATGCATGCAAGTGCAATCAGTGGCAGTACGCCTCAATTAGTGTTCCCCACACTTTAGTAACTAAAACATGTGCCCCAATTAGGCCAAGTGGACCCAATGGTGATAGTGACTAAAAATAGACTAGATGGACTCCCGATTTAGACATATGACCATTCGTCAATCTTTTCTAAGAAAATCAACCATTGTTTCAAAGTGGTGGTGGTTGGGAGAAGTTCGATAGAAAATTTCAAAGACAATATTTCACATTTTTATTTATTAATATTACTCAAGATAATACATTGATTGAAGAGGTGTAAACATACATTATTCACAAAGGTTTAGTAGGCCCATAGTGTTAGAAAAAGTTTGCAACGACAATTATTTGTGTTTGTCTACTATCCTCTCTAGCATAGTTTTACTATCCTCTCTAGCATAGTTTTTAGGACTTCATTAACAAATTCAATTTGTCAATTGACTAAAAAAATAGTGATTTGTATGAAAGCATGGAAAAGGTAAAGGTTAACCAATGTACCATCAATAACTAATTATTAAAATGTTTCTCGTGATCATATGTGAAAATTCGTGTGGCTCTAAATCATGCAATTATATGATTTAATAAGAACTCCATCGTTGTTTTAGAATAACTTTGAAAAGAAGGCATACGTTCTACCCATTTAGTGAAATACTATATTGTTACAATTAAGTATTTTTGTCCATATGTAGAGGTTGGATGGACTTACATAAAATCGAGGCCCCATTTTTTGAAGATACCAATTGATACAATTTGATGAAACAAAGTAGAAGAGATCTAAATTTACAAGTGAAAATTCAGCAACGCTTGCATTTTTTATGGCTTCAGTATAATAATAAAATACATAGGGCCACCAACATCTAGTTTGCACTATTTTTTCGGCAGTGGTCATCCTAGATAAGTGAGTAAGAAACCTAAGAAATGTCCTTTATTGACACCAAAAATGCATTTTTAGAGTATTGAGCCTAATCTTATTTACATAGTCATAAGAAGATGGATCGTAAATATGCAAGATGTTGGTTTCTTTGTTTTGATTTGGAAATAAAATAATCCAACTATATTAAAATTGTATTCAATATGTATAGAAAAAGAGAATATGCTCATCGAAAGATAACCTCGACATTTTTAAGGAAAATGACATAAAATGACACGCAAAGGTTCCCCATGTTAGCTTTTGGGGTTACTACAAAAGTGCTTTCACATTTGCATGAGAGTGTTATGTGTCCTTTCCCCTCAGTGATGCTTCATGTAGATATAGATAACTCAATTTAGGTATATTATTGGCATTGGTTTGAGTGATGGCATGGAATCCTTACCTAGGAGGTTGTTACCTTGATCGACATGATGACTAACCCATTGGGTGCATGCAATGGGCGAGTTAGTTGCTTGATTAAAGGATATTCCTACCTAGGAGTGGGATCATTATGCACTTAGAGGAGAAACACTTAGCCCTTGGTTCTTAGGACCATGTTATCTATACATTAGAGGTTTTACAATTGACTTGAGGATACTTAGGTTGAGGATATTTCATGGAGGTTGGTGATGGACCTAGATATGATGTATTTTGAAGACACTTGGATTACCAGCCATCGTGTAAAAGGGAGCATTGTACTAACAACTTGTTGGAGAGCACACCATGTTAGACGAGCAGTGTTGAGCCCAAGGATGATCATGCTTGGAGGTAATTATTTCACTTTGGGGTGGGATAAACCTTTGTTTAACACATGTACATCCTTGTGTTATAGAGCACTCGATGTGGGGTTTCCTTGTTAGTTACTTGTATGGACTTACATTCTTATTTTATGTTATACTCCCTCACATAGTGTACATAGTGTATATATAAGGAAGGAGAGAGTTATTGTAATAATTATCATCATAGTACTCTAACTTTGTGCTTGCAGTGGAGATGCTAGAAATCATGAGGGAACCCTGGGAGAAGACAAGGACAAATGGGGAGAAAGATGTATTGGATTCTATTGGAGATATTGATATTCTAAGATGCTAGGTTTTAAGATATGCATATAAACACTAGAAACAAACATGATGTTGTAGGTGAAAATGTTTCTTATGTATTTTGGTGTAGCTACCTAGTAGAAAGCATGGATAGGGAAAATGACGCCTTAAATTATCTTGTAGTCTTGTTCTTATGGGATGCGATGTTATGGAAATGTCATCAAGATATGTGGTGTGATTGTTTGCTCAAAAGAATACTCAATTATTATATCCTTGATGTTCCATGGAGGTCTTGGTTCGTGTGTTGATGCAACAGTGAAATACCTAGGGTTGAGGACTCGAACCCTAGAGTTTACATGTAGATTTGGAGGCTAGTATTAAAGTCGTAATGTCATTTATTTATGTTATTCAAGATGTGCCTCCTAAGGGAAATAATAAAATAAGAGTTAAAATAATAAAATACGGGTTTTGAATTTTGAAGGGGAAAATAAAAACTTATTTTTTATATTGTTTTTTGACATATATGTTATAAACTTACCCAAATTTCATGTTTGGGAACTTGTTGGATGCATAATTTAACTATGCATCCAACACATACTCATATG
This sequence comes from Pseudotsuga menziesii, assembly GCA_001517045.1. Lineage (NCBI taxonomy): Eukaryota > Viridiplantae > Streptophyta > Pinopsida > Pinales > Pinaceae > Pseudotsuga > Pseudotsuga menziesii. The sequence goes on from LPNX010765877.1 coordinate 10,241, forward strand.
GCATACTTTTGATGCACCCATGACATGAGAAACAAAAAATTCAATAAAAAAAGTATTTTAATACATAAAATACGTGCCTCAAAAGTATGTAGTGTGGGTATGCGTTGTATGTGGACTTTATTTATGCATCCAATGAGTGCCAAAACTTGAAATTTGGGTAAAGCAATAAGGAGATATGTCAAAAATACAATGAGAATAAGTAGTTTTTTTATTTTATTTTTCCCTCCAATTTGTTTTACAAATTTTAACCCCATGGTTGACATCATCATCTTGTATCTTTTTTTATTAATAGAAATGAGAAGTGTGATAATATATTTAAAAAATAATAATACATATACCCCCAGGGCCCAAAAACTAGCGGAGTGAAAATTTTGACCATCAAAATATTCAAACCCAGGTCTGAAAACTACTTAGAATTAAAAAGAGTGTTACAAAGTTTTTCAAAAAAAAAAATTGTCCCCTTTTACAGAATGTAGCCTAACATATTGGTCGCATGAGAGAATGCAAAAAAGCATAAGCAAAAAATTGTAGGAAAGGAAAAATCATGTCTACACTAGGTTCACGTCCTCAACAGGCTGAATCCTGGAGAGTTCATCCATTGGAGAAACCTCGGTCTTCTCATGAGAAGGCCCATTGTCTCCTTTTCCTAGCGAATCGATATCAGATTGCATTCCTTTCATAATTTCCTTAATATTCACATACCAGGATTCATTTTGTTCATTTGTGAGCATTCTCTACTCCTGGTGGACCCTCCTTAATTCCAAAATGGAATTTCTCATCTCAACCAGCTTCCCTCCCATGAATCTTTCTACCTCCTAAAATCTGCGGTGAATATGTTCTACCTCTCCCACTTGTACGTGATAACCACTTTTCAAGTCATCCAGCCGAGGGCCAATGCACGTGGTGTCCAAGGAAATCCTTATATTCTCTTCTGAAACCGCCTTCGAGACCTCATACACACAATGAATCATATTCTTGTAGTTAGCCATAACACTTTTCATATCCTGGACCCCATGTAGAATTTCCTCCAACCAATCCTCCTCCTTCAACTAGGGTTCAACAAAGAGCTTATCCATGGATTTGGTGTTTCCCACACACAAGGGATTACAACAAGAAAAGGTAGACTTCGGTTTGATCTCAATTGTATATGAGCCACCTCCCGCAACGTGCAAACTATCAATCTCAATATCTCCCAAGTCATATGAATGACTTGCCATCTCAAAATCCGTCTAGATATCACAGGAGAACTTGCCAAAGGAAGGATTTGAAATCACACAAATAGAAAAATCCAAATAAGAGGAAATAAATAACATCCTCGACTACTTCCACCACGAACCTGCTATCCAATGCACATTTATTTCCATCATCGGATATTGATGCCAGTCCCATTGCCTTATGATCCAAGAGAGCACCATTAAATCTACCCCTAGCGGGATATCGGAGACCATGATGTCTAAATTTGAAATCAACTTATCTTTTTTAAATGGGAATGGGTACATTATCAACCTTTAACCACCCTTGGCCTAGGTTAACCCCTATGTTTGTTTACTTATCCACTAGGGAATTTTTATGTCTCTTTACATGAAGGAATTGAACTTTGCTCAATTCTTTTACAAAGGAAATAATTCTCTTCTGCACTTTCCCTATCTCCATATTTCTACCATATTGTAAGTTTTGCATCCATGCTTGAATAATAATCTAGGAGTCCCCAAAGACCTCATATTCATGAATACCTAGGTCTTTCATAGTATATATACCTTGCATGAGGGTTGTCCACTCTGCTTGGTTATTTGTACTCCTCCCCAAAACCCAAGCAAAGGAAGTAACTTGTTTTCCATCAAGGTAAAAAACAACCCCTCTCGCACCTGCCTCCCCAACGTCATCATCTTTAATATTATTGCTTCTTATAAAGTGAATTTTGATGGTACATTTTTTGTTTTGAGGTCCATTTTTTCCCTCAAAACTCCCCTAATGATGGTTGGGTTTTTCAAATCCTGCGGAAGATAGTAGTGCTAGTGTCGATATCTTGTGTAATACATGCTCGAGATAGGGATGACTTGTCAATGTTTATGCTAGTTTGTTGTGGATATTTGTTTGTGGGTAGGTTTTTCATGTTTTTTCCCATCTACAGTTTCATGGTTTTTCCCATCTAAAGTTTGGAGAGCTAAAGATTGTACCATATTTGTGATAAAGTTATTTTTTGTACATGTACTGCATTTCCTCTCTCTCTCTTTGATTTTCAGATTGCATTGTCTTCTCGGTGGCATAATTTTCATCACACATTGTTCATATTGATTTGACCAAACATAGAGTTGAAATTTTTAAGTGACGTGGCATATAAATTGAAGATAAGAGGGCATTTTTTTTATATAAAACCTGTTGTATTAAAGTGATTTTTAGATATGGTATATGCTTGGAAAAGCATGCCATGAGCATTGAAATTTGTTATCATTTGTTCATAATATTTTCTCTTGAGCTATCTCATGTGTTGGCTCAAAGTCAAGTGAAATCTTGTATTGGGTTTGTTGTTGTAAATTAATATTTCAAATCAGACGTAAGGCTAAAAGTTCACAAGGATTAGATCTAGGAAACCTCTAGTAAGATAAATGAGACTTTATTTTTGTATCAATTGTCCTATATATGAAATTTCAGCACCCCGTGATTGAGTGAAAGTTGTTTAACATTGATATTTGATATTGCGCATGGATTTGGATATGGCTATATCATAAGTATCCATCCATGAAAGAGAGGATTATGATTCCAACACAAGCATACATGATTTGTTTAATAACATGTGTAGGACAATTATCTTTTAGGGCATGATTTGTTTAAATCTAAAAAATATGCGCAATTCCTAATAATCCCTTTCTTATTATTCACTAAAACCATATTCAAAACCCATGCAGTGTAAGCAATTGAGTAAATGAATTTGGCATATACCAACTTTTGAATCTCAACTTGAATGAGTTATTTTTCACAAGGTGTGTTGATCATTATTTTTTCCATGTTAGTCAAAAGTCATGCCAAGTATCTATGTCACATTTGATAATACTAAGACCACAATTGAAACCCATGTGGTGTAAGGAATTAGGTGAATGAACTTGGCATATACCAATTTCTAAAGTTTGAATTGAAATGTGTTATTCATGAGGTGTATTTTTCATTATTTTTTCTCAGTTGAATATCATACTAGTTCTCTATGTGATGTTTGATGATAGTTAAATCCATGCTTGGCGTTTCTTTGTATGTGTAAGCTTGAATTTATTATGGAGAACAATCAACTTCAATTGATATATTCTCAACAATTTTGTGTTTACTGGAAATACAAATTTTAATTATTTTTATATATTACACAATTTTCCTTCTAAAACATCGGGACATGTCATGTTATTTTTTTAACAAATAAATATTTCCATTTGATATCATATTGATATGAGGTAATAATCTTTTATAATTATTTAAAAAAGGATATAGGATGTAGATCATCCTAAAGTGTATTAGGTTCAACATACCTTCCATTATTGCCTCATCCATGAGAAATATCGACTCTAATGAGGGATTGGTATTCTAGGGTGCAATGAAACATTGTAGTTGTGTGTAATTTCTTGAAAAAAATAAGTATGAGGTGCAATTATTATGTTGGAGTCTTCCTCAAATAAATTTCACTATGTTTATATTTCCAAACAAAGTTTTTCAATGCTAGAAACTATGTTTGTTTGTTGACAACTGGGAAAGATCCTTAAAAAAATACTAATAAATATGATTCCTTAAATCACCCAAGTCCTAAATAAAAATAACTATGGGTAGTTTGTCCATCTACTAAAGATAATATGTTTTCTTAATTTAAAGGTGGCATAGAATTAAACTCAGGTTAATCAATAGTAACAACTGTATCTACATGGAGAAAATTTCATTACTCGATAGAGTGATCATACAATGGATTGAATCATATAGACGTAAATTTTCCCATGAAATATGTTATAATCTAATTGAGTGTCAACTACTTAGCAATCACTTTTAACACTTTTTCCTCCTATTTGGCAGAAAGACCATACAATATTCTCTTGGGTTTATAGATATGTCCATCAAAAGTTTTCAATATGATGTGTGATGGAGCAAGTTTTAGAGAACCTAATCATTTCCATGTAACTACAAACATGATACAAGTGATGCCCCTTTGTAAACTATACTTCTATGAATACCAATGTTTATAACAACCAGTAGTGGAATTAGAAAGGTGATAAAGTGTGGTAATCATGGTTTAGTTTGATCATTGTTGAAAGTAATCATGCTAACATGTTAAGGATCAATCACACAATGGTGTTTAATAATACCCTTTTTTAGAAGTGTAAGTTGGAAAAATGTCCAAAATAGACATAGCACACGGGGTTTGAGCTAAGTCTTCTACAACATTATAATTTTGAGCTACTCTTGCATGGGAGTTTTGTGCCATATCACATAAAGTCCAGCTTTGGGCACTTTGGATTTTATGTATGTTTTTAGTTTTGGAATTTTTAATGGGCCATTGGGAAGTATGTATGTGCCTTGACACTCATGATCAATGTTTTGTGTCTTGTAATTGTGATTGAAAGTTACTACATTCATATCTATGAGTCATGTATAAGTGATAGATGTTGCTTCCAAAAGCAGTAGTGGAAGTGTAGGTCTTGGGTGGAGTAGTTCCACATAGTACAATAATTTATTGTCGATGGAGGAGGGGACTTTTCCAAAGTAGTTGGTGGTTGAATAGGAGGAATATTTTGGTTTTGGGCCCATTTTTTTGTTACCTTTGATTGACAGGCATCCATTTGTGCAATGATATGAAAAAAATATTATTTGGGTATTCTGCGAGTTTATTACCTTGGTTATTTCCCTATTTTTGGTTTGGGTTTGGATTTGAATTGTGGGTTGGATTTATGAATGATTTCCTTTAGATTTTACAATAATGTTTTACTTATTTCTCCCTTTTTTCATGTGCTTGGTTGTTTTTTCTTCTTATCTATCTTCCCTTGGCTTTGTTGTTGGGTCTTTGGGGTTTTACACCAACTTGTGGTAAGAAACAACAAATGTGTGGAACATATGTACATGATGTTCATGAATTGAACATGGATTTGAAACATTTGATGTCATGCATTCCACTTGCTAATTTTTTTGTGGTATAGGGTCATTTTGATTATATGTTTGCTTGGGGGTTTATGTAGTCATTTGTTTTTGTGTAACATTAGGTACATTATCACTTTGGTGGTTTGCAGAAATATTTAGTTAAATAACTTGGTCTATTGGATGGTGAACTTGAACTTAAGTAGACTCTATAAGCCCATACCCATAATGATTTTTTCTTGGTTGACATAATTCAGAGACATTAGGTGGTCAACATAGACTTAGCCTCTATCACCAACCAATATCTAAACAGGATTTCATACAGAACATTTTGCAACAGAATGAAATGGAATTAGTTGAAGGAGAAATTATTCCTCCTCCTTCTGACCCTTAAAAAATATTTTGGGTTATTATCACTTATATATATGTAAATATGTGCTTGTTTTTTTGAATAAATAAGAGTCATTTCTAATAGGTTGTTTACAAGGGACTCTTTTTCTTTTTTATATTTGTTTTTATGAATAAAGTGAATCATCTAACAAGTGGTTTTGCAGTTTGATTGCAAGTATATTATCTCTATGAGCAGCTGATGGAATATTATTTGGAAGAAGGGAAGTACGCTAAAACATTTATAAGGTATCTTAACCTTTCTTAAGGTACTTTTGAAATTTGCAGCTTATACTGATAATTCAAAAAAAAATTATTATTATAAATCCTTTGTATATCATACTTAACCAGTTCTTCTATGATTCATATAGTTTTTGGTATCTTGATTCAGACATGTATATTCCTGATTTATTCTTTTAAACAATTGCTTGATAAGACCCACTTTCATTATCATATTTTTCACAACCTTATCTTTCACCTATGGATTACTAGTTCTCTCGAGTATTGTGGTGATAACTCGAAAGTAAGTGGAGTTTTTGTCTGTGGGGAACATTACTTTTTAAAAGAAGTAGGACTATTAGGTTAAAGAACACCTTTAAGTTATTCTCTTTTGACATGATTTATGGCGAAGCCATTATAAAATTATTTACAAAAAATTTTGAATTATGTGTTTAGCATGACTTAACACGCTCTAGTAACAATTGGATTCCATATATTTAATATCATTATACAAGGCAAACCCACCGGGGTACTAAATAGGCTCGCTGGCAGTGGGTCAATGCTAAGTAAAATCTTATAACAGGAAACTCGATAAATACAAGTAAACTCGTCGGGGTACTAAATAGGCTCACTGGTAGCGGGGCTATGCTTGCATGGTACCAAGATAAACCCGCTGGGTATTGAACAGGCCTGCTGGCAGCGGGGAAATATCGGGTAAAATAGATCTGGTTAATACACCACTATGCACATAGTTTGTAAAACAATGTTAATATAAAGAAAATTCTTCAATAGTTCAATTTCTCTTCTTGCTTTGAGTTTCCCACCTCCTCAATCCTCGAATTAACGCCCTCCTCGGTTTTCCTCCCTTCTCATCAAAATCCTAAGTCACATTATCCCCCCAAAAGAGAACCCCCTCAATCCTCCCCAAGTTGTTCCCATACCTGTCTGTCCTTCAGGTTATGAAAAGAAGCATGAACCTACCAGAGGAATCTATTCTAAATGGCATTCATGCGTGCGAGAGACTTACTAGCTTTATGAAGGAGGGGAAACTTGCTTAGGGACAGTGGGAAGAGCCTGCATGCAACTTGACCAGCTTTATGAAGGAGGGGAAACCTGCTTAGGGACAGTGGGAAGAGCCTGCATGCAGCCTGGTCCTTTCCTGAGGGCCCCCTTATGCCATTGGACAACCATGGGTGGAGGAGTTTGTGTAGGTAGGAGGTCAAGGATACGAGAAGGAGGTGGTGGGAGGAGCTGGCAAGTCGTAGGTGGGGTGGGATATGGAAGTAGGTCGGTAGGGCGAGAATAATGACAGGAAGAGGTAGGGTGGATGGGCGGAGGTGGGGGTTGCCACGTGGAGGGCGGCATGGAGAGAAGGGGGAAGGTGGAGTTGAACGATGGACATGGGAGGCTGAGGGAGAGCCGCGTAGGGCCTCATTTACTATACTATGGCCTAACAGGTGAATACTATCGAATGAGACGAGCACACTATATTAAAAAAATTGTACTCATTAGGATACACGGCAGGTTGTTAATAAAATTGTTTTTAATTAATTATAACTTAAGTGAAGAGTAATTCGAAGTTTCATTACACAATTTATAAATAATATTCTGGAAAAAAAAATAATAATCTAGTTTTAGTTATTTGTTGATAATTTTCTTAAAACTTAAAAGAAGAATTCCCCGCAATAATTACATTTGAGAGCATATTATAAAATAAGGACGTTCCGCTAACGCCTACTCGTATTCTGAATCTGATAATCATGTTGTATTGCAGGCTAGTATTCGAGTAAGGTTACTATTGCATCTATAATAATAATATAGTTGTTAGAGTCTCGGATATCATGACTTATTTTCTTTAATTTTGCTTTAAAGATTTGAGGTTATTGCATGAAATACCTTAATTCCTATTCTTATGTGTTAGCAGTCAAAATTAAATGTTAGAAAATATTTATAAAAGTATGCGAAAAAAAATTATTTAAAAATTTTGGAATTTTTTATTATATAATATATAATGCAATTTTAAATAAACCAAAAAACTACATAACTTTCTCTTTCTCTCTATGAATCTTCAAAATTTAAGATATAATTGGATTATAACTCATGAATATAAATAAAATTTAATATTTATTGTACAATTCTGTATAAGATTTTCTTAATTGTTTATCAACCTAATCTATATATATAAGTCAACAGGAACTCCAACACAGATACATAATTCTACATATAGAATTGCAAGAATGCACAATATAAATATAAATATAGTTTAATATTATAGTTGAACTTAGTTTTATCCGTATAGTTATATGTTATTCTATAGAGACAATCAATCGATTATATGCAAGGTATGAATTGGTATAATAATACCTGTGTTGAATGTTATAGGGCATGCGTAACGACATTTTTCATTTATAAGTATCATAATAATGGCCTGGACATTGGGTACTAGAGTCGTGGATTTCACCAAAATTTAAAGTTTAAATTTATGTGATTAAAATAAAATTTAAGATATTTTTAATGTTTAAATAATATATTTTAATAATTAAAAATGAAATATTTTAAGTTGAGAGAGTTTTATATATAAAGATTATGAAAAGGGTTTTTAATTATATTAATTTACTTTAAATTATGTATTTTAAAACATGGGGAAACTGTATTAAGAAAATTTAAAACATGTTTAAAAAACTTGAAAGAATCTGTTAACAAAAAGCTAAGTCTTAATGCAATATTTATTATCCGTTGTGCTAACTTTCCTCTACCTTAATTGACCATATTGTATAAAAATCTCTTTCTACATTTAACTTTACTTAACATTTTATAAAACTCTATTTGGCATAAATATTAAATAATTTTAAACAATATCATAAAACAAATATAAAAAATATCTATTTTGCATGCACACACATACTCTCTCTCTCTCTCTCTCTATATATATATAGTAAACTAATATTAAAAAAAATAGTAATCGAGGCTCTAGTTGACAATGCTAGGGGAGCATGGATATTAGCATCCTGAGCCAAAAGATTTTGTAGTTCCTTCTTGTTTTCTAGGAATAGGTTGCCTAGAGGATTCAAAGAGGAATCTAATAAGGAACAGACTTGTGTGAAATAGGAGGAATTGGTGGGAAGATAGGTATTTGTGGGAGATTAATTTATATATATGAATATTTCCCATGATTTGCATTTTATTCCTCATCCCACCCAAATAAAATAACCCCAATATTTATATTACTGTCAAATTAAAAAAAAAAAACCTTCACCCCTTAATATGAGGTAATTAATTTTTTAGGTTTTTAGGAGTATTCAAACCCCCAATATGAAGGGGTGTGATATGATATTGCCTCACTAGTGAAGCTCCCATGCCTTATAAGTACAAATTTTAATTCTACAAATCCATATATTGTTGATAAGTAGGATGGGGTGCCAAGTTTGGAGGTCAAGAACTCAAAGGTATATGAGATTTTCTTAACACTTAAATACGGAGGATTCGTATTAAGATTTAATGGGTTTTTTCCACGATCAAAATATATATGCCGCAATCAAAATATCTACACTAATGGATATATTCTAACCAGACCAATAATTGTGAGATCATTTTTGCTCTAAATATTTCTTTATAGTACGATTATATTCCCATGAGGATTACAATAAAATATTTGATGTAGGACCTTGGTTCTCAGGAAGATGGGGACCCTTTATTACTCCATATTTTTCTTAGTTTTATCCTACTATTATGGTAGTATCCAAAATATGTCTCTTCCCTTTTGGCACCACACATTGGTGTAAGAAGCAATACTTTGGTTATATTATTAAAGTATGATAATGAGAGGACTCTATAAGGTTTACTCAAAATGCTCGTATTTGTGTAGAGATAGACCTTAGTAAATGTCTTTGATACAAAATGTTGTTGAAACATGGAAACTACAAATTCATTTAGAGTCCATATAATGAAAATATAACCTTTAGGTGTAGGTACTATCATTAGGCATACCACCTTTTGTAAACTTGTCCACGACCAAGAATCCTACCTAAAAAGAAGAATGGATAGTTTTTCAAATATAAAAGTTGGCAGCCATATGATCATCCTTCCTTGGAGGATGAAAAAGAAGAGATTTAGGAATATTTTCCCACTCATGAGGTTGAGAAATTCAATAATGAAGACTTTGGAATAAATAGTGATGATATATAAAATAAGAGAGTGTATAACCTTTGGATTTCTCTTGTTTAGGGGCTATGACTATGGATAAGTTTTGATTTTTTTATTTGGATAAAGATCAAATTCCTTTGGTGAACAATGGATTTTTGAGAACTAACTTAAAAGATAGAAGTTGTAGACTCCATTACTAAGAAAATGGACTAAAGGAAAGAAAAAAAAAGGAAGAAAAACAAGATTGAGTATTCTTTTTAAATATTGACTGATTGTAAAAAAATTACCAAAAGAATATGATTTCCATTCTTATTTATTGTTTACGAATAGAAATTGTGTTTTTTTTTGGAAAAAGAGGTTAAATTTAATAGTATTTAATTGTAATTAAATGTTTTCCTCGGATCTCGATGACAAAGCGTACATGACCCATATGCCCCCCACCCTATGGAAAAAATATCTAGAAGGGAAAATGAAACATGTGACATAGGCAACATTTACGATGTGAACGAATTTGAGCAAGTGGGGATGGATGGAAGCATGCCAATGACAACGATGCTTGCAAAACTAGGAAGTGGAGCATGAGTGCAATGACTAGTTAGGAATGTGGATTTCAACAATGATGAAGTCTACGACCAAGATAAAACAAGATGGTTGCAAATTTATGACTGACACTCATGCCTTTGATGATGTTTCTTTTTTACTGGATTTCTAGAAGCTTATTAACAGTCATCTTCTCGTAAGAGATAAGGAGGAATTTGGGAGAGTGTGGGGTTTGTTTGAGGACCTGCACATGAAAGTTGTAGTCAATGTCATGGCTTGCCTTTAAGAGCTCGGTCTTTGGGAAATATGGGGACTGGGGGGAGGGTTCGAAAATTGTTCGACACGATGGTAAACACCATACAAATGAAGAGGGGAACCCTAGGAAGTGGAAACTTCCATATGTATTGGATTTAGAGAGAAATCACCTATGTTTCATAGCTCTACAGAAGGTAATTTTGATGGAGGCCAAGAAGACCTTTGAGGAGGCTAAAGCATGGGTTAAGCAGTAGTAGGAAGTGATGAAGGCATATGAGATTCAAGAGGATATATAGAATTGGGTGGGATGTTAGTTTTACCAAGTTTTCATTCTCTATTGGAAGATGAAAACTCTGCTTGAAAATTCGTTAACGAAATTCTACAGGGAGAGGAAATTCAATCTATTGTAGCTTGGTGGAACCCAACAGAAAATTCATGAGATAAACAACAATCTATGTTTGATTGCCAAAGTAGTGAATGGACTGGAAGCTAGAATCAATGCACCTATATTGGATAAAGACTAAGTACATTTTATTTTATGCATAGTTTACTTATATATATAATAACAACCATAGTCTAGTCTATCATAAATTCTTTTTAATCTATCATAAACTTTTTTGAAATTATTAAGAAATTTGAACTCTACTTGAAGTGGCTTTTAAAAAAATGGATTCATGTGCACAAACTATTTTATTGCTCTTAAATTTTAGGATATATATTTCACTTTCAAATTGTCAAATTAAATATTAAAAATATATTTACTTTATTTCTTAAAGTCCATATTGTCAAGCTATATTAAAAACATATATATATTATAATGTAATGGACCATTTTTTTCCTTAAATGATGTATTTTTTTTTTCAAATAGTCAAATTAAATATTAAAAACTAAAAAATTTATTTACTTTTCTAATCAAATTAATTATAATAAAAAAATTATTTATTTTTTTAATCAAATTAATTATAATAACAAGTGGAATAAGCAACAAAGTTGCTTAGTACTTGCCTCCTAAGAAGAGATTGAAAATATATAGCAATAGGATAATTTTGCTATAAAAATATATGAT
>LPNX010765877.1:40877-54088 GCA_001517045.1 Pseudotsuga menziesii
AACAACTTCCTAGATATGTTCAGAATAACTCTAGCCTTGTCTGTCTCTTTAAGAAATCCTTATATGGGCTTAAGCAAGCTCCTAGAGCTTGGTATGCCAAAATGGATAGCTTTCTCCTTGACACTAGTTTTTCTAGATGCCATTCTGACCCCAATGTCTATACTAAGAAAGTAGGAAACCATCTCATCATACTTGTTCTTTATGTTGATGATCTTATCCTTACTGGTAGTGACCCTAACCTTATAATCCATGTGAAATCTAGTCTTAAGAAAAATTTTGAAATGTCAGACTTATGACATTTGCATTATTTTCTTGGTCTCCAAGTCTTGCAAACCAAAGAAGGAAAATTTCTTTTCCAGTCTAAGTATGCTTGTGACCTTCTTCGTTGCTTCCACATGGAAGATTGTAAACCAACCCCTTCTCCCTTCCAGTCTGGAGTCAAGCTTTCTACCACTTGTACTTCCCCTAAAGTAGATGCCACCTTGTATCGTCAGCTTGTTGGTAGTCTTTTATACTTGACTCATTCTTGTCTTGACCTTTCCTTTGCTGTTGGTCGTGTTGCCCGTTATATGAAAACTCCTCATGAAAGTCACTGGAAAGCAGCAAAAAGAATACTTCGATATATTTGAGGTACAATTCAATTTGGGATTCATTACAGTACAGGGGGGAAACCTTTGATGGTTGGTTTCACTGATTCAGATCGGGTCGGTGATCCTGATGATCGAAAGTCTACTGCAGGATATGTTTTCAGTCTGGGATCTGGACCTGTCACTTGGGCTTGTAAGAAACAACAAGCTCTTGCTCTTTCTTCAGCAGAAGCAGAATATTGAGCTACAGGTAATGCCAGTCAGGAAGCTTTATGGCTTCAACATATCCTTTCAGAGTTTGGATTCGAGCAGGAGTAGCCTACTCCACTTTGGTGCAACAATCAAAGTGCCATCAAGCTTGCCAAAGATCCAATTCTACATCAGCGCAGCAAACACATTGAGCTACACGTGCACCTCATTAGAAATCTTGTACGTGATTGTGTTTTTGAAGTGCTCTATTGTCCTTCAGATGATCAAGTTACAGACATCTTCACCAAGTCTCTTACAGAAGCGAATTTTTCTAAACTTCGGTCTATGTTAGGAGTTCAGGAATGTGTCCTTAAGGGGGGATAGGTTCTAATGCCTCCTTCCTTCTCCTAATAGTGTCACTTTTGTAAATCTTTCAATCCTATCCCAAGTTGTTCTTAAGGGGGGATGTTAGGATATTTAGACACTTAGGAGTTAGTTAAGATCAACTTGTGTAATATATCCTTTATGTAAAAGTGTGTTTCTTTAGTATGCATTAGTATGCATTTGTAAATATTCTAATTCGACGGTCACGATATGTTCTAGACATAGAGTGATCCGACGGTTCAACTTCTCTTAGATCATACCTACCATTGATCCATGGCTTAACACCTGATTGGTCTATGATCTCTATTTAAAGAGCATAGAGGGTCCTTGGCTAGTTGATCGATTATGAGAAGCTCATGTAACTTTCTTTCTTTTGCATAATAAATTGCTCCAAGTAGCTATTTGGCTGGGGCCGTGGACTATTTTCCTCTTGAGGGTTTTAACCACGTGACAAACATTGGCGTATTGATCTGTGATCTGTTTGTGTGAAGTGGTTGTTCTTGGTGTTCGGTCCTTTGGGAGTACCTTGTGTACCCTAACATGGTATCAGAGCTTTTATGAAGAGCTGCTTTCGGTTTTGATCAAGATCTGGAACCGGTGTTATCGAAACTTTAAAAAGGTTTCTGGTTCTGGATTTTCTGTGCATTTGTGGCCTGTGGGAGCTATTCCATTCCATCCGAAGCGCCATTTCCATTTGGAAATAGTTTTTGTTTCACCGAAAACCGTTTTCGTTTGTTCCAGAAACACCTATTTCGGCAAATCTGAAGGTATAATGTTGCAGTGACGGATTTGTTTTATTTTTTTTAAAATCTCTCATATTTTATCAGTCTTATTATTAGATCTTTTTGTTTTAGTCTCGGACTGTTGCCTTCCCTGGCTTCATATGCTCTTTGTTGTGCATCTTGCGCGATCGTGGTGAATCAGAAACAGTGAGGGAATTTTTTTTTTCTTGTCTTCTCAGCTACGTATGCTCTTTGCCTTGCACCTTGTGCGATCACGGCAAATTAGAAACAACGAGAAAACTTGAAAACGTAGACTTTCCGGGTAAGCTAACCAAGATCTAACCCCATTGTGTGGAAAAAGTTTTTTTGTTTTTCGTTTTTCGTTTTTTTTGTGATTTGCAGGAAAAGAAAGCAAGCACGAAAACGAGAGAGAAGAGTTAAAAAAAAAAGCTCCCTTCCTCTTTCCATACTTTTACGTATTTTTTAAACTTAGCTCACTTGGTCCAAAGTTGCTTTACACCTTGACAAGTCTTATCAAGCTATTTTTAGTGCATGCAATTTCTATTTTCAAGTTACTTTATTGTAAAATTGCATCTCACATTAATAAAATAAAATAAAAGTGAGTCACTTAAGTCTTTTAATTTATTGCCGCACTATTTAAAAGTCCCATTATTGTAAAAGTGAACATCACTTATTATATAAAAGTGATTCACTTCAAAGCAACTTTATTGTAAAAGTGATTCTCAAATGTTGATTTTGGGAAGAGGGGGCTTCTTTTTTTAGTTGGTCCAGTTAATATCTGCCACGTCACTATTGGGGACATCTTGAACATTTCTTTTGATCAATCATAATTTCATCATCCAGAATCAGTTTTAGGTGCGGTTTTTTTTTAAACCGCATATTTTTTCGAGCTCTTTGCATCCAGATAGTTAGTTTCTATTATTTAAGCCATTATTTTATAGTATAGCCTCCCCTTGTGATATTATACTTACAAGTTCTAACTATTTCTCATGGAAATCTCGTATGGAGGATGTTTTACGAAGTAGGGGACTTTTCATGATAACCTCAGGGAAAGAAACAGAACCCACTGATGATGATAAAAAAATTAAATGGGCAAATAGATGTGATGAAGCTCGTGGATTGATTGGGATGTCAATCTCTACTGATTTGCGATTCCACATATCTGACATTGATGAACCTGATCAAGCTTGGGAAAAGTTGGAATCTGTGTTTGGTAAACACAATGAAATTTGGGGTCATCAACTTGAGAATGAGTTGCTTTCCTTGAATCCAAATGATTTTTCATGCATTCAAGACTATTTATCTAAGTATAAAAATCTTAGACTATTATGTGTCGAATGCAAGATTAGGAAAGAAGACAAACAATGTATTTATCATATTCTTTCAAAACTTGGACCTACATATTCTGTTTTTGTATCTACATTCTACTCCATGAAAGAATCATTGCCTACAGCTATCTATCAAGAGCCTAGCTTAGAATCCTATTGTGATTCCTTAATTAGAGAGCAAGATAAGCTCATTCATCTTGGAATAATTAACAATGTAGATACATCTGGGAAAGCCTTATTGTCCCAACAGAAAGAAAAGTCCAAGCCTCCCAAGAAACAGAATTCTCGCAATAATAAGCCAAACAACAAGGGTCCCAAACCCTCTCAGTCAGCTCCTCCTTTAAAAAATGACAAAGGATCCAAGTAAAAATGAAAGAAGACTGAGCGTAATTACAATTTTTGTGGGAAAGATAATCATGATGAATCTAAATGTTTTAAGAAGATGGCAGCCTTGGAAGCAACAATGAAGAAGCACCACATCAGCCTAGATTCGTCTTCAGAATCTAACACTCATGGACATGCACTTTGTGCTTCTGGTTACTCTTATACTGCATCTTCTTCTTCTACTTTAAATGAATGGCTCATTGATTCTGGAGCATCTTATCATATGGCTAAGGATAAAGCCATCTTTTCTACTATGCATAAATGTAACACCAAACAAATATTTGTTGGTAATGATAGATCTCTAAGTGTTGAAGGATTTGGAATAGTTCCAGTAGAAAATGGTCATTTCAGTGATGTATTATGTGTTCCAAAAATTTCCTGCAATTTGTTATCAGTCTATCAAATTACTCATTCAGGTGAAGGTAAAACTGTGACGTTTACACCTCACCAAGTTGTAATCAAGGATTTTAAAAATCCTCAAAATATCCTTGCTATTGGAACTGTTGATGATATTACCAGGTTGTACAAATTTAACAACTTTGGGTCATCACCTTTTCCTTAAGTTTTTGTTGCTCATAGTGATAACTTGAGCAAACTTTGGCATGAGCGATTTGGTCACTTAAATTATCGCTCATTGCAACAACTATGTAAAGACAATATGGTGACTGGTCTTCCATTGGTATCTTGTAAGGATGGTGTTTGTTCCGGTTGTGTACTCAAAAAACATCATCGGGACAGTTTTGTCAAACGTGCCTCTTGGCACGCCTCGGTTCCCTTGGAGCTTGTGCATAGTGACTTGTGTGGTCCTCTTCCATCTGCTTCATTTTCTGGTTTCAAATATTTCTTAACTTTCATTGATGACTACTCCAGACGCACTTGGGTTTACTTTCTAAAACTTAAGAGCGAAGTATTTAACATGTTCTTGGCCTATAAGGCCCTTGTTGAAAAACAATCTGGTCATCAAATTATTAAGTTAAGATCTGACAATGGAGGAGAATATGTTAACAACAAGTTCCCTCCTTTTTGCACTGAACAAGGAATCCAACAATAGCACAGCGTTCCATATACACCACAACAAAATGGTGTAGCTGAAAGGAAGAACCGCACTTTAAAAGAAATGACTAATTGTATGATCCAATCTAAGGGACTAAATCTTCAATATTGGGCTGAGGCCATAAATTGTGCAAATTACATAGTTAATCGCACACCCACTAAAGTTTTATAGGGTATAACACCGGAAGAATCATGGAGTAAAATTAAACCAGATGTAAGTCACTTTCGTGTGTTTGGTTGTGAAGCATGGGCTCACATTCCAGATGAAAAACAGAAAGCATTGCAGCCTACAAGTGAAAAGTGCATATTTGTTGGATATTCTGAAGATGCAAAAGGTTATAGACTTCTTCAGCCACATTCTCATGATCTAATCATTAGAAGAGATGTTAAATTTGATGAAAATCTCTTGGCATGCGAACCTAACTTGACGGGTGTGCCATCTTTGGCCTACGAGCCTGATTCGGCGATTGTGCCTTCTTCTTCTTCTTCCAGCTTCCTTGATAGGTTTCCAACTCCGGTTTCTGATGATGACAGTGAGGATGAAAATCCACCTCCTCCTGCTCATGTTCCTCCAATTGCACTAGCACCAATACTTCCTCGATGGGTCCGTTCAACATGTGAAGTAGCTAGTGATCTTGTCGGTGATCCTAGAGATCAACGTCGAACACGTTCTCAGTTTCAGCGAACCTCTTCTCTTTTGGCTCAAGTTTCCGAGAATCATGATCCAGAAACTTTTGCAGAAGCTTCAGGAAATCCATATTGGGATGCAGCTATGGATGAAGAATATCTTTCCTTAATGGCGAACGATACTTGGGATCTTATTCCTCTTCCAAAAGGAAGAAAACTTGTCAGATGTAAATAGGTCTACAGAACTAAGTATGCATCAGATGGAAGTGTTGAAATACTTAAGGCAAGGTTATTTGCCAAAGGTTTTTCCCAAGTTGAAGGGATTGAATACAAAGAAACCTTTGCCCCTGTAGCAAAAATGAACTCCATCCGCCTTGTTCTTTCCCTTGCAGCCTTGCATAACTGGGAAGTCCATTAAATGGATGTCAAGTCTGCCTTCTTACATGGTGATTTACATGAGGAAATTTACATGGAACAACCTCCTGGATATGTTCAGAATAACTCTAGCCTTGTCTGTCTCCTTAAGAAATCCTTATATGGCCTTAAGCAAGCTCCTAGAGCTTAGTATGCCAAAATGGATTACTTTCTCCTTGACACTGGTTTTTCTAGATGCCATTCCGACCCCAATGTGTATACCAAGAAAGTAGGAAACCATCTCATCATACTTGTTCTTTATGTTAATGATCTTTTCCTTACTGGCAGTGACCCTAACCTTATAACCCATGTGAAATCCAGTCTTAAGAAAAATTTTGAAATGTCAGACTTAGGACATTTGCATTTTATTCTTGGTCTCCAAGTCTTGCAAACCAAAGAAGGAATCTTTCTTTCCCAGTCTAAGTATGCTTGTGACCTTCTTCGTCGCTTCCACATGGAAGATTGTAAACCAACCCCTTCTCCCTTCCAGTCTGGAGTCAATATTTCTACTACTTGTACTTCCCCTGAAGTAGATGCCACCTTGTATCGTCATCTTGTTGGTAGTCTTTTATACTTGACTCATTCCCATCCTGGCCTTTCCTTTGCCATTGGTCGTGTTGCCTGTTATATTAAAATTCCTCATGAAAGTCACTAGAAAGTAGCAAAAAGAATACTTCGATATATTTGAGGTACAATTCAGTTTGGGATTCATTACAGTACAAGGGGGAAACCTTTGATGGTTGGTTTCACTTATTCAGATTGGGCCGGTGATCTTGATGATCGGAAGTCTACTGCAGGTTATGTTTTCAGTCTGGGATCTGGACCTATGACTTGGGCTTGTAAGAAACAACAAGCTCTTGCTCTTTCTTCAGCAGAAGCAGAATATCGAGCTGCAGTTAATGCCAGTTAGGAAGCTTTATGGCTTCGACAGATCCTTTCAGAGTTTGGATTTGAGCAGCAGCAGCCTACTCCACTTTGGTGCGACAATCAAAGTGCCATCAAGCTTGCCAACGATCCAGTTCTACATCAGTGCAACAAACACATTGAGCTACACATGCACTTCATCAGAAATCTTGTTCATGATCATGTTATTGAAGTGCTCGATTGTCCTTCAGATGATCAAGTTACAGACATCTTCACCAAGTCTCTTACAGAAGGGAATTTTTCTAAACTTTGGTCTATGTTAGGAGTTCAAGAATGTGTCCTTAAGGGGGGATAGGCTCTAATGCCTCCTTCCTTCTCCTAATAGTGTCACTTTTGTAAATCCTTCAATCCTTTCCCAAGTTGTTCTTAAGGGGGGATGTTAGGATATTTAGACACTTAGGAGTTAGTTAAGATCAACTTGTGTAATATATCCTTTAGGTAAAAGTGTGTTTCTTTAGTATGCATTCGTATGCATTTGTAAATATTCTAATACGACGGTCACGATATGTTCTAGACATAGAGTGATCCGATGGTTCAACTTCTCTTAGATCATACCTACCATTGATCTGTGGCTTAACACCCTATTGGTCTATGATCTCTATTTAAAGAGCATAGAGGGTCCTTGGCTAGTTGATCAATTATGAGAAGCTCATGTAACTTTATTTCTTTTGCATAATAAATTGATCCAAGTAGCTATTTGGCTGGGGCCGTGGACTATTTCCCTCTCGAGGGTTTTAACCATGTGACAAACATTGGTGTATTGATCTGTGATCTGTTTGTGTGAAGCGGTTGTTCTTGTTGTTCGGTCCTTTGGGAGTACCCTGTGTACCCTAACACACAGACGTTCCGACAGAGGTTGTCACTTATGTAATCTCTGATTTGATTAATAGAAATATCTTTTCCTATCCAATATTGTGCATTTGAATGAATATTGAATCCATGGATATGTTTAAATTCTTATACATTGTTGATTATATATGCTAGAGTAGATATAAAACCATATTATATAGCATGCTTGTCTCGTTTGCTGTTGTTGAGAGCAAATTGATGGTGTAAGGGGGATTGGAAAAATCTCAACGGGGATCCACTTCAACCGTTCAGAATAAGGTATGATTCGAGGTCCCTTAGTGTTAGATGTTTGGTTTCTCTTGAATATTGGGAAGTGATTGATTTCTCGTATCTAGGTGTCTGTTGTGGTACACCCCAAGCCATAGGATGTTTCTCTCCGTAACAACAGACTCCTATCCCAAAATAAATGTTCTGAAGTCGATGGGATGGAATCCGTTGGAAGGAGGGCATTAAGGCATCCCCCATCAACCAAAACGAGGTAGTCAACAACCTTGTATAATGTGGAAGAACTCAAACAAGATGTGCATGAACTAGTAACAGTACCGGGAATGGCCGACATGCAAAGTTAAGACAACTGAGGAATGGCCAACTCAGGCTTCAACTTCCTTCAAACAAGAGCATAAAGGAAAATGGTGACTAAAGGTAGGCATCATGGACTCGATATGAAAACTAGGACATCTCTGTGACATAGGAGGCATCAACAGAGGCTCCATATGGACTGGAAGCTTAACGAGTCGGTAGAGATAAAATCATAGTAATGAGTACAAATCCTAAAGTCAAATTAAGAACCCAACCAATCACTACAACAAATCCTGGAATTAGTGTCCCTTTTTAGTGGATTTTTTTTTTTACATTGAGTGGTCAAACTAGACGCTAAATGGGGCGCGTCATGGACAAAACTTAAAGCATCTCAAAAAACGTCTTTTTTGCGTCCTAAATAGCATCATTTATGACGTCCAAAATAGCGTCTATTTTTTTGCTTCCAGAATAATGTCCAACTTTGCTTCCTAAACAACATTGAGGTTTGCTTCCTAAATAACGTCCCATTTTGCTTCCTAGAGAGCATCCGCTTTTGCTTCCTAAATGACATCCCAATTAGCATCATATTTGCATCCATTTGTGCTACCACTTTAGCATCCCATTTTGCACCATGTTTTACTTCCAAATATGTGTCAAGTTTAGCTTCCAAATTTGCACCAATTTTTGCTTCCTATTTTGCATCGTGTTTTGCTATTACCATAAAGTAACAAATGGTTAAAATAACTTTATATTTTAAGGAAATTTATTATGGATGCTATTTAAGGTTTAATGCTAATAACAATTGTTATTCATAAATGTATATATAAAATAATTATCTTATAAAAAAAAATATTTTAGAAATTTTACTATTAATAAAAATTAAGAAATTTATTTCTTAACAAACAAATCTTATTATAATTATTTATAATTATTAAAACATATTTTTAGATTTTATTTAAATATACTTAATTTTAACATAATATTATTATTATCATAATGAAAGTGTACATAAAACTAGTCATTTAAATCTATTTTTTATCCATAATCAAAGTTCAATAATTCATTAAATTATGTAATAATAATAAAATTATGTATAATAAATCATTATAAATTATTATACATATTATTATTATTGTTAAATTATGTATAATAAATTAAAATTATAATATTATCCTCTTTCATTTACTTTTAATATACATAAAAAAAAATGTTTGAAAACAATGATTTATAATATTTATTAGATTATTTAATTTTTATTTTTTTAAATTATGATATTTTTTTAAGAAAAGTAGACAACATTGAAAAACAATAATTTATTTTTAAGAGTGTCTTTTGTTTTTTTGTGAGATGAAAAATTAGGTTTTATCTTTTATCTTTTTTATAAATTATGAGAATTAAGAATTTATTTTCCATGGTTTATGTCATCTTTTAATTTTTTTGTAAATTATGAAAAACTTAGTGAATACAATTTTTACACAATTACTAAATAAAAAGTTTAAAAACAATTGTGAACTATTTCTAATTAAAAAAATAAAAAAATAATAATAACATCTTATAATTGTTAGTTAAAATTATTATGACTAATATATATTACATTAAAATGTTATCATAAAACAAATTTACAAGGAAATATAATCTATAAAAAAATATTACATAAATTAATGTTGTAAATTTTATATAACATTATCTTAGATAATATTTTTAAAAGTAATAAAACCCATGAAATTATATAAATAAAATAATAATATTTTTAAAGTAAAAAAAATATGTAAAAATAAAAATTTAAAATGAATAAATAAAATAAATTTTTATTTAAATTTTAATAATAATTATTTTATTTAAAAAATAGATAAAAAAATTAATCACTAAACAAATTTAAAAACTAATTTTTTTTTATTTAATTTAAAATATATAAAGCTCTTTCACAGTGAAAATCTCTGAAGGCCACCGCCCTTGAGTTATGTAGATGAAACATTTATATATAAGAGCACTAGATTTTATGATTAGAACCTAGTCTGGTTCGATTCAGTTTTATTATTCGTCTAACCGTTCGATCTCTTATTATACTTCTTTATGCGTTGCGGTTTACACATTAATTTATAATATAAAGTGTCTCTCCTCTCTCATATTACTGGCCCAAATAAAGATAAACTCCCACAGAGTAAAAATAAATAAATAGAAATCAGTCAAAATAGTGGCTCATATTACTCGCCCAAATAAAGATAAACTCGCGCTTTGTAAAAATAAATAAATAGAAACCAATCAAAATAGTGGCTTATATATTCATTTCAATAAATTTTTAGATATATAAACATTTTCTCTCATAAAAAAGAAAATAATATATTGAATGCTAATTTTTTTCAAAAATCTATCCAAAAAGTGAGGGCTGGTGAAGACTTGAGCCAAAGTGAACTTCGTTTTCATCAGCATGAAATTTACGAACAACCTCTGCATTGAATATTTCATTATACATATTAGAAAATTCGAATAAAAACCCTCAAAAAATCAAATAAAAAAATTATCATAAACATACCATAGATTGGATTACTTCTCTTCTCCCCTAAACTCTTGAACTCTTCCTCGGCTCTCTTCCAAACTAATCATCTTGGATTATACATTTTTTCATAGTCACAATATCTTTTTGATGATTCCAATGAACCTACCATTGAATATCTAAACTGGGGATTCGCTGGAATAAACAATACCCTTTGAGATTGTTTCTTTACTACTCGGAGAGGGGCTATCAGATGAGCTTTCCAATGTAGACAGACGTGATTCTCAATGGACTTGGTTTTTTTTTTAGGATCAAAGTTCAACATCAACAAGCCTCCTTTTTATGTATGCCTAAATTGGATCATCTTCCTGCGTGTTAAAAAAATCAAAATCAATGAAACTGGTTAGAAGAAACTAAGACAAAAATTGAAATTAGAACATTTCATTAAGCTACCTTTGATCTTTTGCATGTATTCTAAGAAAACCAATACAATACTATTTAGAGCAAGCAAGTTTAGAAAAAAAACTAGTTCCATTAGGTTCCATGGATGAAGAAGTTGTAGTGTTTGGCTTAGCCTTCTCTCTATGCTGTGCTAGCCAGACCTCCTCCAAAACAATAAGAAATTGCATCAATGAAATAATGAAATAATGAAACCCTTTAAAATGTGATATAAAATCAAGTAAAATATTATTGGAGATGTTTCTAATTTTTAATATAAAGTTTCTAATTTTTAATATAACTTTTCTAATTTGTTTATATTATGTTTTTTTTACTAGTGCAATGTTACATTAACAATAAGAAATTGCATCAATGAAAACTGTGAAATAATAAAATAATAAAACCCTTTAAAATGTGATATAAAATCAAGTAAAATATTATTGAAGATGTTTCTAATTTTTAATACAATGTTTCTAATTTGTTTAGATTATGTTTCTTTTTACTAGTGCAGTGTTGTATTGCTTAAAGTTTTTTTTACTATGTTTAGTATTTTTAGTTTTTGTTATTTAGTTTTATGATGTTTCTTTTTTAAATATTAATATGTTTTTTAAACTATGCTTAGTATTTTTAGTTTTTATTATTATACCTGTCTCAGGCAGGTATATTGTAATCGATCACAAGTCAAACTCCTTTGACTTTGGTATTAGTTGGTGTTTTTTGAGGCAGCTATAAAGAATTAAAACCTGTTTTGCAAAGTATGACTTAGGGGTTTGTAAAATATTTTTTTTATATTTTGTTAAAAAACTATTTTTGTAAACAGCTGATTGGTGGATAGAAGATGATGTCAGCTTTGGGATTTGGTATCTGGATTTGAGTTGACATGTGGCAAGATGACGTCATAATAATAAAATTAAAAAAATCAAAATTATATTTTATTGCCATCTGGGCTCATGCCTCCTGCTGTTGCCGCTGCCGCTGCCGTGTGGACCGTGGCGCCTACCAGCAATATATGCAATTAGAAATTTAATGAAGGATGCGATATATATGTAAATTGCAGTGTTAGCTGCTTGGTTTCGATTGAAGTACCCGCACATTGCAATCGGTGCACTCTCATCCTCGGCTCCTATTTTGTATTTCGATAACATTACTCCTCCAGATAGTTTTGACAACACTGTGTCTCAAGATTTCAGGGTATAAATTTCCTAATCATGAAAACATTGCATTCTGAGTAGGTTTTGTAATTTTATTGTTATTCTGATACAATATGAATTCTTAATTTGCATGGCAGAGTGAAAGTGAGAACTGCTTCAATGTGATCAAAACTTCCTGGAATGTGATTGATGAGATGTCATCAACTCCTGAAGGCTTGAAATCTCTGAGAAAGGCTCTCAAAATTTGCCAGTACCGACATTGAATCTCTATGAAATGCATGCCTTTGTTCTATGGATCAAACATACAGCTGATAGGGGCATGAAATTACATCTAGTTTGAATCATGTATATTTTAACATAAGAAACCGTTCTTGTTTAAGATCAACTAGCGATAGTGATATTGCTGGGAATTTGGATGGGTGGTTGTATGATGCTTATTACAACGCTGCCATGACAGATTATCCAGTTGCGGCCAACTTTGTTCAGCCTTTTCCATCGTTTCTTGTGAAGCAAGTAATTGCAGTAGCCTTCTTAATTTGCATGAGCAGATTTAAGAAAATTTATATAGCTTTTTATAATCTCTTTAAATTGTTTTGTTGCCCCTATAATAACAGATGTGCAAGGCAATAGATAATCCCTCTGGCGGTATAGACCTCCTCAGTCAATTATACGGTGCAGTAAACATTTATTATAACTACACTGGGAGCATTTCTTGCTTTGATTTGAACTCGAGTGATCCGCATGGAGAGTCTGGCTGGTCATTTCAGGTTGAATATTGTTCACTGGTTATTATTATTTTTTTTGGGCAAAATCCTTAGTAACTGTACAGATGGTTGTATGAAATTAGTTAAATTTCTAGCAATATTAATGGCATCCATAGTTTCCAGGTTCAATGGCATCTCAAATGGGCTGGACACAATCTTAAAAATAATTCATCCATTGTGCTGCAGGCTTGTACAGAAATGGTAATGCCGATGGCTGACGATCCAGAGAAAAGTATGTTTCCTAATTCGACATTTGACTACGAGGGGTTTGTGAATTCTTGTGAAAAAGGCTATGGAGTTCAACCTAGACGCCATTGGATAACCACTCAATACGGTGGACATGTAACTTTCTGCAACTCTGCA
>LPNX010765877.1:55726-112036 GCA_001517045.1 Pseudotsuga menziesii
TGGTGTTTCTTTTTTTTAATATTTATTAAGTAGGGAATTGAATAATTACTTTGTTTTATGTTTTTTAATTTTAATATTTAGTTTGTACATTAAAATAGATTTTGGTTTAAAGTTTATGTATACAATAGAATTAATGTTTTTATATTAAGATAAAAAAAGTAAAACATGTGGTTTTAAATTATCTATATATTTTGGTTTGCGATATTTTCACATGTATTATGTGTTTCATAAGTTCTGGTATTTTTTGAAAGTATTGATTTATTGTTATATAATTTGTTTTTATTATTGTTTTAGTTTTTCATTCTTTATAATGTTTCTTTTAGGATTATTTGGTATAGAAATGAAGTGTATTGTGCTGTGGATAGTTAAAAATTAGTCCATTGGAGTAGCTCAGTTGGTTGGAGATTATGTGGCCAAGCTGTCACTAGGTCGAGGTCAACTCTTGAATTCCCTGGCCCCTCTGAGGACAAGTTCCCAAAACTGGTGCTGGCAGGGTGAGATCCCTTCGGGTGGGTCCCTTGTTCTTTCCACAAAGTTCTGGGGAAACAAACCACATAAAAAAGAATAAAAATAAAATATAATAGTTAAATGGTAATTATCAAAGATATCAATAAAATTTATGTAATAAATTATTGATCCACATACATATGAAACTCAATAATAGAACTTAGAATAAACAAAGTACATATAAGAAGAAAATAATACTAACTTATATTAGACGAAGGCTTCATAACATTTATATAGGATTACATGTGTGTCCACATTTGACAAGTCAAAAAGACTAACAATTATTTAATAATATACCTAACTAATTAACCAATCTAATTTGATAATGGGGCATGAACCAAATCCAAACATCATATTCTGATGGATGGGCCTCCCATTCATACCAGATTCCTCCTAATTGAAGGGGAAAAAATCCCTTCTTTCTTCCTCTTAGGTGAAGTTTGAGAAAATTGAAACCAAGTCTAAAATGATAGTTGTTGAGTTGTGCTGCAAAATCATGAATACATTGAAGAGTGTGTTGGTGTTGAATTAAGCAGGTGACTACATAGACTAAGGTGGGAGGGTGTCTCCCCAAAGGAGGTTGAACTGAGCAAGTGCCTACATCAACCGGGGTGGGAGGGCATGTCTCCAAATGAACCCAATATAGATGTTGTCATGAAGAGTTGTTGAATTGAGCAGGTGCCTACACATATCAGGGTGGGAAGGAACACCTCCAAATGAACCCAATCTGGATGTTGTTGTGAAGTGTTGAATAGAAGTAGGTTCCTACATAGACCTGAGTGGGAGGGCATGTCTCTAAATAGAACTTGATCCGGATGCTTCTTAACAGTGTGGTTGCGGCTACTAAAGTAAAACTACCAAATATGACTAGACAAAAAGAACGATGAGCATTGTTGTCCCATGAGCATGTTGTTGGTGATTGGTGGAAGCACCATAGAAAAACAAGGATCTGCAAAAGCAAAATGTTTTGTTTCCTGATGTTATAAATGCAATATGGAGGAACTAAGAGCGAACAAAAAGTGATTTTTTTGACTGTACATGACACAAAAGAGACATGGTACTTTATATTAGTATTTTGTGTAATGGGGGTGGGCCTGGTAAAAAGAGGCCTAAGAACGAGATGTTATGAAAAAAATGTTGGGAGGAGCTACTATAACTGTTTCCAATGAAAATAATTGATCACTAGTTCTGAAGTGTTGAAGAGAAAAAATGGAAGGGACACATGACGAACAAAAGAAATGTGTGGAAGAGACGTGGAACCATGATTATCTCAAAGGATCAATGCTCATGTGAAAACTAAAGTGCTCATAAAATGACTACTAATAGTTTGCATGAGGTAATGGTGAGGAGATGCAAAGGCATGATTTGTTTGTGCAAGAGGCACACATTGTGCAGGTGTGGTTGTGTCCATGAATTTCATGAGATTGAGAATGGGAACTGTTACGGAGAGAAATTCCTATGGCTTGGGGTACCACAATAGACAACTTGACTCCAGAAATCAATCCTTTCCTATATGCAGGAGAAACCAAATATCTAACACTAAAGGATCTCGATTCTTACCTTATTCCAGATGGTTGATGTAGATCCCCGTTGAGCTTTCCAAATCCATCTTGAATTGGTAAATTACTTCCTCAACATTCAATAAACAAGACAAGCATGCTATATATAATCGTGTTAGACCTACTCTAACATATATAATCAATAACATATAAGCATTTGAAATAATCCATGGATCAAATATTCTTTCAAATGCACATTATTGGATAGGAAAAGATATTTCTATTAATATAAAATAGAGATTGCAATAGAAACAATCTCTATCGGCACGTCTATGAATCAGAGAAACTGAGGCCCCCACTTGGGCCTCCACCACTTCAATCCTCCATCTCTCGATAGCAAGCTCACAAGCAAAAGGAAAGCTTGGGAAGAACACAAAGGTGCTCCAAGGGACAAAGGGATGTAGACTCAAGTATAAGCTCCGGTAACAATGGACTATAGTTTTCTTGCTCTCAATTCCTCATGCCTTCAATGTATCCAAAGGGTTCCTTAATTATATAGCTCTTCAATGGGGTAATGAAAGGTCGAATCTGAGTGATCTCAAGGCATATGGAAGGCCAGGAGACAAGTGAGTCGGATCCACATCAAGGAAAACTCCAAAAGAATTTGGCCTTTTGCACACATCTCGATGTACGCACTTTTAGGGGTCAAACCTGCGTATATACGCGAGAAAGGGTTTAAAAGTTGTGTATGGAAATTTTTGCATGTTTTTAGGGATGATCTTGGAAACATCAAAAGTACAAAAATGGTCCATGGGGTCTAAGGAGTCTGCAGAGGGATAGGGAAGGCCATAAAAATGTGATTCACCATGTGTGGTAAAATCAACTATAACAGATGCCCCCTAATGTGTGAGGTCAGAGGGGTCATACGATGGACGAAATACATAATAAGTCCATCCCAGAAGTGAAGTGATGAAGAACCTAGTGGAAGAACCAGCCATCCAATTAGCACTATACAATGATACAACTCTGCACATAACTGCAAATAGATATAGCAGTCCCGGATACATAAGAGTACAATGGCCATGAATATGCATGATACAATATAACATATGTGGTCATCGCCACATACAAAATAGATCAGAATCTCCATGATGAAGATATACAAAGGATCATGATCTCCATGAAGACTGAAGATATATAATGGATCAAGATCTCCATAATGGTTGGAAATGTCTGACATATACTGGAATCAAGTCATGAGAGCTGAAATCTCATGAACACTGGCACGATCAAGGAGGTAGCATATAAGAGATTCCACCAATCTGGAAGGTCTTCTACACAAACTGATACGAGTACATGTCCTACTATGTGAATAGAGGTGTCGAGGTCGAACATAGTAGTCCATTGTTTGATTACCGGTCATTGATGTATACCATTAACAGATGCGAGATCACCCACCAATAATGAAAATGGGAATCAAGATAATAGAGTGCAAACTAACAAGTGTGAATAAATTTGTTGAGGTCGAACACTTGAGAGAATCCATCGATCAGGGGACATTGATGTATTCCCAAAAACTGTCGATGGCGAGAGAACCTGCCACTGATGACTGCAAGTCTCAAGGCACTCAAACATGACTCTAGATTCCTATCCCATAATAAATGATATGAAGTCGATGGGATGAAATCTACTGGAAGGAAGGCATTAAGGCATCCCCCATCATCCAACACGAGGTACTCAGCAAAGCTGTATAATGTGGAAGGACTCGATCATAAGGTGCACGAACTAGTAACTGTACCGGGAATGGCTGACATGCAAAGTCAAGATAACTGAGGAATGGCCGACTCAAGTTTCAACTTCCTCCAAACAAGAGAATAAAGGTGAATGGTGACTGAATGTAGGTAGCATAAACTTGATATGCAAAACTGGGACATCTCTGCAACATAGGAGGCATTGACAAAGGATCCATAGGGATCGAAATCTTAACCAGTTGATGTAGATAAAAATTAGATAAAAAAGTACAGATCCTAAAGTCAAACTAATAACCCAACCAACGGATGTGATATACAGTGCTCCGTTCAAAGGTGACATGACTCGACTGCTGCCAAAGATAACATCTTTTCTTGTCTGGCTTTTTCGTTTTTAATTTTAAATTTTTTTTTGTTGGAATTTTTCAAATATTTGAAAAGCTTGAAAAAGAATAAAATTTCTTTAAAGTTACATACTAGGAGGAGATGAGTGTCAAATGGGAAAACAAACTAGTTCCAAGTAGCGGAATATACCTATGCTCAATGCAAGGACACATATGTAGGATAGTGACACTCAGGGGAAAGTCCCCTCCCGGTAAAAATAGGGAATCAAGCTGCAAAGGATATATAAAATGACTCTGCATGGCTAGACATGAGACAATCTCAGGCTATATGGCTGATACTCAAAGTCAGGGAAGCCAGCATAAGGCTCAATGAGGTAGGAAAATCTCATGATAATGCAATTACAACTTGACATAAGGGAGTCCTGAGGAAATAGGCCAACAAAAGATCAAGAGGAGTATGAGGCTCTTGCGAAATGTCATGGCGATACTATACAACGGACTCCCACATCCTAAAAGACAAACTGTCAGCATGGGCACCAAATGCAAACAAGGAGCTAACTAGGGTACCCATGTAAGGTCAAGCTCTACCATTCACATCATGTCACTTCTAAAATATCAAGAAGGTTCCGTGACAAGATAGAATGGGCTCGTACCTAAGGTTATAATGAAATGGTCATAAGGTCATGCAAAATGCAAACAGATGTGAAACCTAACCTATATGCCAATTTAAACATCATACCTAAGATTGGCATGAACGAGACAAAACAACGGTCAAAACAGCACTCAAAATGGTCTCCTACATCATATATTATTAAAAAACGGTCCAAAACTATAGAAAGGGGGTAAAAATTTTCAAAAAATTGAAAAATTTCTATAAATAGTAAAAAATTCAAAACATTATATAACATTTGAAATTTTTACCCAATTGAGCTTAGAACTTCAAACACAAATTCCGGGAGATCCAGTCTGTGGAATCCGACACTGTTTTTTCCAGGTAACTTCCCATTCTCTGCTCTTTCATTTACATGTAAATTTTTCAATTTTCCATGGTCTAATTTGATTTCTAGGCCATCCTAAATTATGCGCCTCGAACCACATGGAAATCGAGGATTTTTGCACGTATAGGGTTGGATATACGTAGAAAATGACCCAAATTCGCGTACATACATGGCTGTTTAGCAAACAGTTGCATATGCGGCCACGTTCAAGTTTTTCTAAGACATCTAATGACCCAAACTTGAGATAAATGTGCAGGATGGTTCTAGAATGGAGGGAATGAGAGCACGGGGATGTAGAAGAAGTAGTACGAGGCGATATAATGGCACAACAGGATCTTTGTGCATGCGATCTCTACAAGTTTTGGTGTCTTGGTGGCTTAAGGGCCAAACCAAGACTGCTGCAGATGCTAGTAGACTACTGGGATCCTGACTCAGAGTCATTCTAGATCGACGGGATGTCCCTCACCATAGAAGTGGAGGACATATACTTCATTACTGGATTGTCCCGAAGGGGGGAAGTGGTGAACCTAAGTTCTCACGGGCCCAGAGGTGGCCTCACCATAGATGAGTACATATCAGTGTATTGTTATCTGAACATAGAGAAGTTCGGGAGCCAGATCCCAACTAACTCCATACAGGTGCTAGGCCTAAAGGCCATACTACTGACACTCGATAGGATAACAGGGCTAGCCTCACTCCACCAAGCCTTGTGACCCCTGATGTTCTATGCAGTGGAGTGCATGATACCCATGGTTTACGATTGGAGCACTGCGCTATTGGGCAACATGAAGCATCAGCTCAGCGAGTGCAAGGTGGGTAGGGTACGAAACTTCAGTTTCAGCAGTATACCGAGCATTTTTTTCTTTGACCGTGTTCCAGGATTGAGCCCTAGAGTTGATGCTCCTCTTCACGGGGTTTGAGATCCATCCCAACGACGTTGGGCAGATGCGATGCGCAGACTGGGTGGAGGCAAGGTGTCCAACCCCTATCCAACTGATTTCTTTCCATGGTGGTGGCGGCAGATAGTTGCCATCGATGATTACCCCTATGCATGGATAGATTTTCAGGGAGATCCCGACATGCCTCTACCACTAGGATCAGCATACGGTGACATTGGTAACTAATCCCAACCCTCTTTTTAAGTTTTTTGAATTATTTAATTTTTTTGTGTTTTTTGATATATATATAGAATCAAAATACATGTTTTTGTGTGACAACACATAGTGACATCCTATCATATATATGCAGATGTAGAACCATGGAAGCCTGAAGGATTCCCTCGTCATAGACGGAGGGGAAGAGGAGATGACATTATGGGTGTGGATGTGGAGTGGACGCTCCAAAGCATTCATACTAACTTTGTGCAGCTGACACATAGGGTACCCATGGCATAGGTTGAGGACCTGCCTGAGGCCATGCAACGTTAGGTGGTGGGTGTGCCACGAGCATGGGTGTGGTTGTTTCGATGGCTAGCTAGAGCTGTGGTGACATTCCACGATCGGAACCCCCCTTCTCCTCCCCAGGCTTAGATACCTTTGAGTGATACATTTTGTACTACCGTGTATTTATATTTTGGTGGCTCGGAAGCCCCATTTTTGTATTATAACACTTATGTATTATCACATTTTGGATGTTTAAAATTTTTTTATGATGATCGGTTTATTTATTTACATGTGTAAAAATGTACGTTTGTTATGAGCTTATTGTCTGTGAAACAAATGCCAATATAACACATAGTTAGCATATGAGTCAGCAACTTGATTATAAATTCTTGGAACATGTATGTATGTTATGTTGTCAAATTTTTGTTCTAACAATCTCACACGTAAGAATCTTCGTAATAATGTTGGATCTCTAACATGATGCAAGCCATTAAGCTGTGACACTACTAATTAT
This sequence comes from Pseudotsuga menziesii, assembly GCA_001517045.1. Classification (NCBI taxonomy): domain Eukaryota; kingdom Viridiplantae; phylum Streptophyta; class Pinopsida; order Pinales; family Pinaceae; genus Pseudotsuga; species Pseudotsuga menziesii. The sequence goes on from LPNX010765877.1 coordinate 62,719, forward strand.
GAATCAAGACGTACCTCAAGAGATAGAACACCATGTAAAATGGCATCCCGTAGAAGCTCGATAACAACACTATATTCAACAACATTGTTTGAAGAGGGCCGTAAACATACCCCTCCTGAAGGCAATACCTGACCCGTAGGAGTATAAATCACCAAAGCAGCAGAAGCTGAGTGTTGAGTGTGGCAGCTAGAACCATCCGTGAATCCTATATAGATGGAAGACTCCATTGACATCTGCCATAAGAAACGAAAGCTAATCAACAAACCCGATCACCATAAGAAAACCTAACTATGCAAAATACTGTACAATAATATACAATAGTCAGCCCTGGTTGAGATTCATGCATAGTACTTTTTAAGACAGAGCCCATTTCTAGGCTCTACCAAGGCTATCCCTTCGTAATATACTAACTCATATGCGCCCTTCTCTAACACATCTTTAAAAATGTAAGGACCATGCCACATGGGGTTAAATTTTCCTGCCCCCAAGGGTTCTTTAGCTTGATCCCACAAAAGGACCAAATCTCCTTCACTAAACTTCCTTGGATGGACAGATTTATCATATTGGACTTTAACGCGATGCTTATTCACTTCTAGAGCCACTAAAGCATCTCAGCACTGCTCATCAAGCTACTCTAAATGGAACAAAAACATTCCTCCAATGGGGAAGTGTCTGGTAAGAGCTCTATGGCTAGCTTCAAAGAAGGTATTTCGCACTCAACTGACAATATAGACTCCACTCCATGTACAAGCTGATATGGAGAAGAACCGGTGGCAGTCTTAACCACGGTCCTATAAACCCACAAAGCAGGATATAACATGATATGCCAATTGGTATTGCTTTGTGCGATGGTTCGTTGGAGAATGGACTTGAGTGATTTGTTCACTGCTTCAACCTGTCCATTTGCTTGAGGGTAAGAAGAAGAAGAATGCTCCTGTTTATACCCTAACTTCGAGGCCAACTCTTCCATCATCCGATTCTGAAAGTGCCTACCATGGTCAGTGACAAGCTCTTTCAGAATACTGAACCGATTAATGATCTGGTTGAATACGAAATGTGCAGCTGTCTCACTGTCGGATTTAATTGTGGGCATAGCCTCAGCCCATTTCATGAAATAGGAAACAACCACGATAATATGATGATGCCCCCTAGCTGAAGTTGGGTTGCAATCCATGAAATCAAGCCCCCACTTAGTGAAGGGACCGGCGGTGATAATTGGATGTAACAGGGTAGGATGTGAGCACATATTGCGTGCAAAAACCTGGCAAGGGTGGCACTTCTTTACCGCATTAACTCAATCCTTAAAGATCGATGGCTAGAAATAACCTTCTCTCAAAATTTTTTGGGCTGTAGAAAGCCTAGATAAATGACCACCACACGCCCCTCTGTGACAATCATTCAGCACAAGCTCAGCTTCCTCATGATTTAAACAATGATGTAAAATGGAATCTACCCCACGGTGGTATAATGTGTTATCCACTATGAGGTAATTCTTGGATACGTGATGTAACCGTCGTCGTTCATCCCGTGAAAGGTGAGTAGGGACCTTCAATGTTTGTAAATATATGATAATATCCCCATACCATGGATCCAAATTTGAGATTAGGAAAATGTACTCATTGACAAACGTATCTTCACAAACTTCATCCTCCTCCTCGCTTGGGAAATCAGATATAAGCTCCGCAAAAATCAACGATGTCTTTGATTTTGCCGAAACAAACTCGAGATCGAATTCTTGCAAGATGACAATCCACTTATCATACTTTCCCCCTATCATCCTTCTAGTGAGGATGAAATGAAATGGATTGACATGGGATACCACCAAGGTCAGGTGAAGGAGAATATAGTGTCTCAATCTTTGAACAACATGAACGGTAGCTAAGGCAAGTTTCTCCACATGGGAATAATGGATCTCCGCATCTATAAGGTTTCGGCTCAAATAATATATGACATGCTCCTGGAGCTCCTCATCCTCCTGAACCAAAACCATACCAATCGTCTCCATGGACATGGCCACACAAAGTAAAAAGTCATGGCTATAGTCGGGTGGACTAATCACCGGGGCCGATACTAAGGGTCACTTAAGCGCATCAAAGGACTCCTGGGATAGCTCATCCCAATGAAAGGTAGTGTCCTTCTTCAAAAGATGCATAAAGCCTCTAGTCAAATTGGCAAAGTTAACTACAAATCTCCGCAAGAAATTTTCCATGCCTTGCAAACATTGAAGATGTCTAATGTTTCTCGGGGGAGACAATTGAAGTATTGCCTCAACCTTCAAAGGGTCGACTCTTATACCCTCCTTGGAGACAATGAACCCTAATAAGCAACCAGAATTCACACAAAAGATGCATTTATGAGGATTTAACTTGACCAAGTAATGGCGGCACCTTTCGAACACTAATCTTAAATGGTAGGAATGACGCATCCTCTGACAAGGATGAGCATCAAGGTCATCCAAAAAGACTTCAATAATCGATTTGAGATCATGGAAGGTCAAGGTCATAGCCCGCTGAAAAGTGGCTCCGGCATTTTTAAGGCTGAAAGACATTTTTTGATATGCAAAGGTACCCCAAGGACAAATAAAGGCAGTCTTATGTTGGTCCTCAGGTTTGATTTGTATCTGATCATATCTGGAAAAGCCATCCATAAAGGAAAATACCTAGCTTCTCGCACACTCATCCAAAATTTGATCAATAAATGGTGTGGGAAAATTATCCTTAGGATAGGCATGATTCAAGTCATGGAAATCAGTGCATATATAGATCATTCCTTGCTTCTTATCAACCAGAATGGGGTTTGAAACCCACTCCATCAAGGGAATGGGATAGATAAAATTGACATTCAACAGCTTTTCTATCTCAGCCTTAATTACGGGTGCTTTTCTAGGATTCACCGCATGCAAGCGTTGTCGAACAGGCTTAGCATTAGGATAAGTTTTAATTTCATGCTCAATAATGCGAGGGTCGATACCTGGCATTTCCTCGTATGACCAAGCAAATACATCATGAAATTATTTGAACAACTCGGTATAATCTTAAATCTCAGCATGGGAACATTTTGCCCCAATATAGACATTCTCAATCTTGCCAGGACCGCGAGAGATATTGATAGGAATGGTAGGAGATATATTTGCCATGTTTCCATCAGCCATTGGACCAGGAGAGCTTAATGGAACCATGGGACTACCAATTCTCTCACTAAGAATCTCCCTAAAGTCTTCACACTCCAAACGGTCAAGCTCAGGAAGAAATTAAGATCTATGATGCAACTCTTCCCAAGGTGGCTCAACCCCAGACATAGCCTCAATAATAGCTTCATCTGATGGAAAAACACTATCAATGTAGTCATGCGTGTGAGAAGATTCAACTGCCCATGCATGCAGCACATATGGGTCCTCCTCCTCCGTCCATGAAGAGGAAGGACTAGGCTCTGCAACACATTCAAGATTAGCTTGATATGCTATCATAGTTGTAGGCAACGACACATCCGTTCCGATGGGCTCTCTCGAAGGTCTCGGTGTAGGAAGAATCCAAGGATCTTCCATATGAGTGGTGCGAAAAGACACCGAACACAATGACGACGAAGCCTCACCGGAAGTAGAACCGATCATAAGAATAGGTGCAGGACAATTAAATGATCCCATAAGGGATGGGTACATGCCAACACCCACACTCCCAGTTTTCGGCTGAGAGTGCGCGACAATCGAGATAGAAGCTCCCGAGGATGCGGTAACACACAGATTCTTGAATGACATTTGATCAATTGTAACTATCTTCCCATTAAATGGAAAGCATACAACTCGAAATAGAGAAGAAGCTATGGCTTGCATACTGTACATCAAATTCCTACCTAGTAACAGATTGTAGTCAAGGGGCGCATCAACCACCTCGACCTCGATCGTGATGGTCTTCCCTCCCAAACGGACCTTAAGAGAAGGAAGAATGTCATGCGACCGAAATGATCTACCATCAAACACAGTCAACATGGTAGCGGATTTAGACAACTATGGGGAAAACAAACCCTTCCAACACGCCAAAGACATCACGAAAGCAGCAACTCCTTCATCAATCACAGTGCGTTTGACAGTCTTGTTAAGACATTCTACATGAATCAAGATAGACACATAGTAAGGCAAGCTAGGATGTAGTCCTGCAGTTTGAAATTTGATGACAGAGGAAGAATTATCATTGTTAACACCAAGAGCAGAAAGAAAAGCCTTTCTTTGTGAAGGACAACTCTAAATTACTTCGAGTACAGACATCGCACAAGGAGTGTGGCCCAAATCCTCGACAACAGAATAGTCCTAGGCGGCTCTAGAATTAGGATTGTGCCCCGAACGCTTAAGGACTCCCTTAGGAATGCGAGGTGCAACTTCAGGTTTATCCACAGGGTTTTCAATATGCAAAGGACTCCCGGGTGGAGCAGGTTCCTTTCCAAGGTCTGGTTGTGACGAACCATAATCCTTCACACGAGTCACAACCTTAGTTGCACGCACCATATTGATGCAACCATGACCATTACTAGCTTCCGGAGGATCTTGATCTCCACCAGACTGATCATGGGTCCTCAAGTTCATATTTTGATTATGAGGTAAAGTGTTATTAAGCACAGCTGGGCCCTGCGCTATGAACCTCGAGGCTTCTTCTATCCGAGGGCACAAGTGAGTGAGGTGGTCATCCTTACACAACTTGCAAGGAAACTTAACCTTACATTTAGCCTGCTTGTCCCCCCCAGCATTTCGAGCGTTCTTGTCATTAGAATTGGAATTTTCATTCCTATTCCCACCCTTACTATTCCTTTTACCCTTCTTCTTATTCCTTTCGGGTTGCTGGTTACCCTTCTGGTTCGACGAATGCACCGAAAGCACACTCGACATTTGGGTGGGTTGAGATGAATCCGTGGCTTGTCCCGAGGCAGATTGGTTGATAGACAATTGAATCACCTGTTTCACAACTGAATCTATAGGTTTGGTACTCGTACAACCAACAATGCCATCGGCATGTGGTCCAGGTTTGATCTTAGGGTCAAAACTAGAACGCGGAGTGTTAGGAATGATCTCATATAACAAACCGGATTGAGCATAAATCAAATCCAATTCCTGCACCCTAAAAATGGCTTGTTCCTCATTCTGAACTCTGGATGTAGAAACATCCTTCGCTATATAAGGTAGTAACGATTTAAGGAACCATTCGAGGAGAAACTCCGATGGTATGAAGGCTTTAATCAATCTCTTTCGTCTACGCCAGTATTGGATATGGTCTGAGATATGCGTGGCTTTGTCTTACAGAAATGTCGACAATATTTCTATACCAACGTCGTAACACACTGGTAGCTGGAAGTGGTTGAGAAACGTCATAGCTAGGTCATCGAACAAAGTGAATGCCCCCTAGGTAACTCTATGTACCATTTTTGCTACAGGCCCTGTAAGGGTGCATTGAAATAGCCTTAAACGGATCGAATCTTCGTGTAAGGAATTAGAAGAGAACCAAAGGTGAAATGTAGTAACACATTCACTAGGATCTTCTCCTGGTTTGCCCTCAAATTTGGGGATGTCCGAGGGAAGCTTCGTAGGGACAGCCGACCAAGCCGGGTCATGAGATACCGGATCGTTCGTTAGTCTCGACAAGTCAGGAAAATTTAACGTTGCAAGGAAAGGGAGCCTAGGTTGATCAGGTCTATGAGATGCTCTCTGATAATTTTGGTTCACATAGGACTGATTACCGTAACCACCATGTCCATGGCCATAGTATCCTCCTCCCGTTTGACCCATGTAGGGTGGCATGGAAGCACCATAATGTGGTGTACCTTGACTATTTGGGGATACAAAGCCATAATTCAGGGAGTAAGCGGGTTGTTGATACCCGTACCCATAAGGTGAATAACTCTGTGCATACTGCAGTCCATAATATGGTCCATAACAAGTCCCATGAGATGTCCCATGAGAAACTCCATAGGTAGGAATAGACATTCCGGAAGTAGGAATATGACCTCTAGAAGTAGGAATACGACCTCTCGAGACAACAGGAGGTACTTAACTCTGAGACACAACTACTCGAGTAGCAGTAGTACGCACATGACTTGTAGCAACATTCCAGCCCGAAGGACCATGTGAATGATGGGGACGAATAGCATTCGAAGAACTAGGAATAGAGGACGAAGGGACATGTGAAACTATGTAAGTGGTATTCCCTACCGTCACTCGTCTTGGTTCTCGTATCTGAATAGGACTACTAACACCAGGTCTAGGACGAATGTGAGATGTAGCCTCCACCGGCGGTATGGAGGGTGCAATGTGACTCATGCTCCCAAATCTCTCTGCATGGAAAGGAATGGGAATGCCCCCAGGCATAGTGCTAGGATCAAATTCTGACTCGGCATGATGTGCTGGATCATGTGTAGGGATACTAGACATGCCATAACTAACATAACTAGTGCTAACAGGTTCATTATGAGTCTTGTCACCTGATAACCAATACCGGTGACCTGTGAATGAGGGATCATACCCGGAGTGTGTAGGTATATCATGTGAAGGAGAGAACCTAGAGTTTGTAGGTATATCAGGTGAAGGATCATACATAGGAGTAGGATCTTCTTCCCCAACCTCCTGAGGTGGAGAAGACAACTCAGGAATTTCATCTTCATGATCTCCCATCGTGTGTGAATCAATGTGAGAAGTAGTCCACCTGGACTGTCTATTTCTCTCTCCCAAAGGAGGAGGAGATGTAGAAGGCAGAAGTCCTGCTAAACAACAAGAATGGCAGGGTGCCACACCCGACTCCACAATGACTCAAAAATGAAAAAGACTCTCTAATTATGCAAACCCTAAGAAAGCTAACATGCACAGAGCATACACCAATCTAATCTAAAGCCAATCACAAGCAAACAAGGGTAGGATATGTGAGCTCCCGAATGAAGTAGGTATGTCTCGCTTAGGATAGGCTTGAGACTCCCATACACAACAAGCGGAGGTTCGTAACCAATTATTGTGGCCCTCAGCTTCAACGCATATAGCGACTGTGCTGTCCGACCCCAACTTGGCTGGGACACCTACAGAATAACCCCTGCAAAGTACCCCATCGATAACCTAGGTAAGGAAACTAAGGTCACCTCAATATAATCAATGCTTAAGAGGACAATTGCATGTGGGATTGACCGTATGGTTAGGGTAGCAAAGCTTGAAACTCTCGAAAGAGCCCCCAGATACGAATACGATCCTGGAAATATCTCCAGTGCTACCAAGTTATGACTAGGGGTCATCCCAATCAATAACTTCTCACACTGCATCGTGCTTAACTCCCTTGTAAGAGGAGGATCCTGAGAAACACTAATTATACCAAGGAATTTCACACTCTCACCTGGACAGACACATATATGTTGTTGTTTAGTGGTCTTGGAGAATTTACTCACAATGAACTATTCCAAGACCCTAAAACCTAATCTTGTTGGTGTACCCTATCAAAGAAAATAGTGTAATCCATTTTAATTAAGCGTTGATTTTATTTGGATTTATTACTCAAAAAAAGTAGATGACCATGCAACCAATGGTGTTATGATGCAACATGAAGTAAAATGCACACCTAACAATCAATGCAAATGCATTGTGTCAAATGAAAAACAGGGCATGCTACTACGTGAAGTGCAAATTTTTTTTCAAATGACAAATGCAATTATTCCTACATGAAAGCCTGACTAATACTTCTCTAAGCAAATCTAGTGCAAGTACCATGCAAAGTGCAAAGTGCAATGCATAATGATGAAATAAGCAAATATTTTTGGATTTTTTGAATAAAAATGAGATAGCAAAGCAAAAGAATGATTCTACCACCCCCAGACTCTGCAAGCACAATCAAATAGTACTCACACAAAGTACTAAGGTAAAAGAACTCTAATGCACTAATCCCAAAACAAAAAATTGAAAATGCAATGACAAGAACATTCTTAAAAAAAAAACATTACCCTAAAAAAGGTGTCTCTGGTCAGAAACAGAGGTGTATACAGACTCTAGCAGTATCAAAGGAGAATCAACAATCATCAAAATTCACCCAGTAACAATCAATCTTCCTCTGAAAGGAAAAACTTAGGGCATACACGATTGTATGCAGAAAACCCGTGTATGTACGCGGATATAGCAGTCAAAACCGCGTGTATACGCGATTGTGAGTTAAAAAATCACGTACAGGAAGAAAAATGTATAAAAATGAAGGCAAGTAGATAAGCTGAGACAAAATTCACACCAATTAGACACTACCAGGAAAACATGCCCCCAGACCCGACTTAGAAATAGATAAATCAGAGCAATTCAAGAACATTGAATGCCGATAAAAACCCCCAAAGGACAATTACTAGGAAGTCCCCAGCAGAGTCGCCAATTCTGTTATGGAGAGAAATTCCTATGGCTTGGGGTACCACAACAGACAACTTGACTCCAGAAATCAATCCTTTCCTATGTGCAAGAGAAACCAAATATCTAACACTAAAGGATATCGATTCGTACCTTATTCCAGACGGTTGATGTAGATCCTTGTTGAGCTTTCCAACTCCATCTTGAATTGATAAATTGCTTCCTCAACATTCAATAAACAAGACAAGCATGCTATATATAATCATGTTAGATATACTCTAGCATATATAATCAATAACATATAAGCATTTGAAATCATCCATGGATCAAATATTCATTCAAATACACATTATTGGACAGGAAAAGATATTTCTATTAATATAAAACAAAGATTACAATAGAAACAACCTCTGTCAGCACGTCTGCAAATCGGAGAAATTGAGTCCCCCACTTGGGCCTCCACCACTTAAATCCTCCATCTCTCAATAGCAAGATCACAAGCAAAAGGCAAGATTGGGAAGAACACAAAGGTGATCCAAGGGACAAAGGGATGTAGGCTTAAGTATAAGCTCCGGCAACAATGGACTATAGTTTTCTTGCTCTCAATTCCTCATGCCTTCAATGTATCCAAAGGGTTCCTTATATAGCTCTTGAATGGGGTAATGAAAGGTCGAATCCGAGCAATCTCAAGGCATATGGAAGGCCAAGAGACAAGTGAGTCGGATCCACATCAAGGAAAACTCCAAAAGAATTTGTCCTTTTGCACACATCCCAATATACACGGTTTTATGGGTCAAACCCATGTATATATGCGAGAAAGGGTTTAAAAGTCGCGTATGGCAATTTTTGCATGTTTTTAGGGATGATCTTGGAAACATCAAAAGTACAAAAATGGTCCATGGGGTCTAAGGAGTCTGCAGAGGGACAGGGAAGGCCATAAAAATGTGATTCACCATGTGTGGTAAAATCAGCTATAATAGGAACAACCACCAACATGGGCATGATGATGTGCTTCATGGGAAAATTACAACCCCACAATATTGACTATATGTCCTCGAACAAAAACAATCAATAAACAATTTGTAGAAATCTCATAGGGATCTAGAATTATCTCGATATTGTAGAACTCATCATTGCCATATTTGTCATTGTTAATATGTATCATCATCATCAACAACATGTCATTAAGCGCACTATAATGTTGGTAGGGACAACAGGATTCCATTAGGGTTATTTACGATTAATTAGGGTCTCTTAGTTTCCAAAATGGACAATTAGGTGGTACTTATGTCAACATGCCTAACACTACCCCTAATGCAAGATTGCGGTTTTCCTGACACTTCTTTCTAGAAAAATTCCTTTCGAACTTCCCAGTGCAATTCTTGGTGCTATTTCTAGCTCTATACATGGTGTTATGCTTGTCCCTTTTCTTGGGGAAATTATTGATGCAATACCTTTCGAAATTCCTATCGCAATTCATAGTGTTATGTTTAGATCTATACCTAGAACTATGCTTGGTGCAATTTCTTCTGTAATTCCTTGTTATTTTCCTAGTGCAAATTTTGGCATTAATCCTAGTGCTATATCTAATGCAATGTCAAATGGTTTTTCGAGCATAATTCTTGGCTCTAAACCTGGCACAATTCCTTTCAAATTTTTTGGTGCTATACCTAGCTCTATACTTGCCACTATGTTGGATGTTTTCCAGGAAAAATTCTTAACTTTATTCCTAGCTCTATACTTGGTGCTATGCTTGGCCCTTTTCTTAGGGAAATTCCTGGCGCAATACCTTCCGAAATTTGTATCATAATTCCTTGTGCTATGTCTAGCTCTATACCTAGTACTATGCTTGGTGCAATTCATGGCACAATTTCTTCTGAATTTTCTTGCTATTTTCCTAGCAAAAATTTTGGTGCTAATGTTGGCACTATATCTGATGTTATGTTGGAATTTTTTCGAACCGAATTCCTAGCTGTAAACCTATTGTAATTCCTAGCGTGGTTCCTTTTGAAATTTCTAGCATTATTCCAAGTGTTATACCTGGCTCTATACGTGGCGCTTATATGTTTGATGTTTTCAAGGAACAATTCTTTGTGCTATACTTGGCACAATGTCAGATGTTTTTATAGGCGAAATTCATGGCACTAACCCTTGCTCAATATATGTTTCTATGCTTGGTGCTATTCTGGACGTTTTTTTGGAGGTTATTCTCGGTGTTATATGGGATATTATTTTGGAGGTTAGTTGGGATGCTAAATTTCTGGCGTTATTCCAGACCCTATACCTTGCTCTATACCTGACGCTATGTTGGATGTTTTCTAGGCACAATTCCTGGCTCTATACTTGGTGTTATGTCATATGATTTTCTTGGTGACATTCATGGCGCAATTCCTGGCACTAACCCTGGCTCAATATATGGTGCTAAGCTTGGTGCTATTATGGACGTTCTTTTGGAGGCTATTCTGGGTGTTATATGGGATGCTATTTTGGACGCTAATAGGGATGCTAATTGGGATGCTAATTAGCATCCAAAATAACGTCAACTTTTAAAAAGGGATGCTAATAACGCCATTAAAAATGCCATCCTGTGGAAAAGCGTCCAATTTGTCAAAAAAATGATGAAAAATACACTAAAAGATATAATGGACACTAAAAAGGAAGCTAAAAGAGACGCTAATCATATGGTTTTGTTGTAGTGAATGGATGTGATATACATTTCTCTATTAAAAAAAAAGTTGGGAGTCAAATCCTGACAAATGCGATTCAGATTCTAGGGCTGAAATCCATACTCTTGGCCTTAGGTAGGATCGTAGGTTTGGCATCACTCCTCCAGGATTCAATGCCAATGATGTTCTGTGTAGTAGATTGTCTGTGGCCTATGATATATGACTGGAGTACTACGCTGTTGAGAAACATGAAACAACAGCTCAATGACTACAATATTGTTAGGGTGCGAAACTTCAGTTTTGGCAACATACTGAGCACATTCTTTTTTGAGCGAGTGCCAGAACTAAGCCCTAAAGTAGACATTGCTCCACATGGAGTCCAGGATCCAGCTCAGCGATGCTGGGATAATGTCATGTGTAGACTGGGAGGTGGAAGGATGGATAACCCCTATCCAATAGAGTTCTTTCCATTGTGACAGAGACAGACTCAACCAGCAGAAGCGGCTTATGGAGACATAGGTAACGAATCCCAAACCCACTTTTAATTTTCGAATTATTTATTTTTTTTGTGTTTTTTGATATATGAAATCAAAATAAATGTTTTTGGTGTGACGACACATAGTGACACTCTATCATGTATATGTAGATGTAGGACCACGACATCCAGATGGCTTTCCTCATCATCGTCGGAGGGGAAGAGGTGATGAGATCATGGGTGCGAATGCGGAGCAGACGCTCCAGAGCATTCACACAAACTTTGTTCGATTGACACATAGAGTACCCATGGCACAAGCCAAGGACTTTCGTGAGTCCATGCAACGCCAAGTGGTTGTAGTACCACGAGCATGGGTTCGATTGTTTCGCTGGCTATCTAGAGCCGTGGTGTGCTACCGTGATCAACACCCTCCTCCACCTCAGGCTTAGAGACCTGGGTGTATATTTTTTGTATGACCGTGTAGTATATTTTGGTGGCTCGCAAGCCCCAATTTTGTATATGAAACTTATGTATTATGACATCACCTTTTTTTGAACTTAATGAAAAATATTTATGATGATCGATTATTATTATATTTACATGTGTAAAATTTGTTTGTGAAATGCTTATGGTCTGTGAAACAAATTCCAATCTAACACATAGTTAGCATATGAATCAACAACTTGATTAAAATTTCTTGGAACATGAATGTATGTTATACTCTCAAATTTTCTTTCTAGCAATCTAACACGTAAGAATCTTTGTAATAATGTCGGATCCCTAATACAATACAAGCCATTAAGTTGTGAAACCACTAATTGCGAATCAAGACGTACCTCAAGAGAAAGAACACCATGTGAAATGGCATCCCTAATAATGATGCTATATTCAACAACATTGTTTGATGAAGGTCGTAAACATATGCCTATAAAGACAATACTTCACTCGTAGGAGTATAGATCACCCAAGCAGTCGAAGCTAAGTTTTGAGTGTGGTGGCTAGCACTATCAGTGAATCCTATGTGAATGGAAGACTCCATCAACATCTTCCATAACAAATGAAATCTAATCAACAAACCTGATCACCATAAGAAAACCTAACTATGCAATGAAAAAATGTACAATAATATACAAAAATCAGCCCTGGTTGAAGATTATGCATAGTATTTTTTGAGATAGAGCCCATTTCTAGGCTCCACCAAGGATGTCCCTTCATAATCAACCAGCTCATAGGCGCCTTTCTCTAAGACATGCTTAACCATGTACGAACCATGCCACGTGGGATTAAACTTTCCTGCCCCCAACGGTTCCTTAGCCTTATCCCACAAAAGGACCAAATCACCTTCACTAAACCTCCTAGGACGGACAGACTTATCATACCGGACCTTAATGTGACGCTTGTTAACCTCAAGAGCCACTAAGGCATATCGGCGCTGCTCTAAGTGGACCAAACGCTCTTCCAATGTGGAAGTCTCAGGTAAAATCTCCATAGCTAGCTTCAAAGAAGGGATTTTGCATTCAACTGATAATACCGACTCCACCCAATGCACAAGATGATAGGGAGAAAAACCTATGGTAGTCTTGACCATGGTTCTATAGGACCACAAAGCAGGATACAACATGATATGACAATTATTCTTGCTCTATGCGATGGTTCATTGGAGAATGGACTTAAGTGATTTGTTTACTGCTTCAACCTATCCATTTGCTTGAGGGTAATAAGAAGAGGAGTGCTCTTGCTTATATCCTAACTTGGAAGCCAACTCTTCCATCATTTTGTTATGAAAGTGCCTTCCATGGTCAGTGACAAGCTCTCTCGCAATGCCAAACTGGGTGATAATATGGTTAAATACGAAACACACGGCTATCTCACCATCGAATTTAACTGTGTGCATAGCCTCTTCCCATTTCGTGAAGTAATCAACAACCACTATAATATGATGGTGCCCCCTAGTCGAAGCTGGGTTGAAATCCATAAAATCAAACCCCACTTAGTGAAGGGACAAGTGGTGAGAATAGGATGCAAAGTTGTGGGATGCGAGCGCATACTACATGCAAACACCTAGCAAGGGTGGCACTTCTTGACCGCATTAATGTAATCTTTAAAGATGGATGGCCAAAAATAGCCCGCTATTAATATTTTTTGGGCTATGGAAAGCCCAGATAAATGACCACCACACGCCCCTCCGTGGAAATCATTAAGCATGACCTCAACCTCATCATGTGTTAAATAACGACGTAAAATGGAATCCACCCCACGACAGTACAAAGTATCATCTACTATGAGGTAGTTCTTCGCTACGTGACATAGTCGTCGTCGCTCATCCCGTGAGAGGTGAGTAGGGACCTTCAATGCTTGCAAATACATGATAATATCCCCATACCAAGGGTCCATAGTTGAGATGAGGAATATATTCTCATCGACAAAAGAATCCTCATAAACCTCCTCTTCATCCAAATTTGGGAAATATGATATGAGCTCAGTAAAGATTAAAAATGAAAATGGTAATAATAATGACAAAAACATGAACAATGCTGGGGGGACAAGCAGCCTAAGCGTAACGTGAAGTTTCCTTGTAAGTTGTGTAAGGACGATCACCTTACATACTTATGCCCTTGTATGGAGGACGCCTCAAAGTTAATAGCACAGGGCCCAGTTGTGTTTACTAATCCTTTACCTAATAATTAAAATATGAACTCGAGGACCGTTGATCCTGGTTGTGCGTCTGGTCAAACTCAAAACCTGTGGGAGACTGCTAGTGGTCACGATTTCATCAACATGGTGAATGCTACAAATGTTGTGACACCTGCGAAAGACTATGGTTCGTCACAATCTGACCTTGGGAAAGAACCTACTCCACTCGAGGGTTCTTTGTGAATTGAAAAGCCTATGGATAAGCCTGAAGCTCCACCTCGCATTCCTAAGGGAGTCTTGAAGTGCTTGGGGCACAATCCTAATGCTCGAACCGCCCAGAACTATTCAATTGTTGAGGATTTGGACTAGACTCCTTGTGCAATGTCTGCATTAGAAGTTCTTTAGACTATAGTTTTGTTGCTCTCCAAGGGGTTCCTTATATAGAAATCCAAAGGGGTAATGTAGGTTTAAATCCAAGCAATATTGAGGCATATGGAAGGCCAAAAATCAAGTGGTTCAGACACACATGAAGGAAAACTCCAAAAATATTTGGATTTATGCACACATCCTAATGTATGCGGATTTGAGGTCAAAAGTCACGTGTACACGCGAGTATGGGATTAAAATTCGTGTACATCAATAAATAGGTGTTTTTAGGGATGAACTTGGAAACATCAAAGTATAATATCAGTCCATGGGGTCTAAAAATTCTGTAGAGGGATAGGGAAGGCCGTAAATATGTGATCAACCATGTGTGGTAAAATAAGCTATAACAAATTCCCCCTAATGTGTGAGGTCAGCGGGGTAACATGATGGCTGAAATACATTATAAAATCCATCCCATAAATGGAGTGATGAAGAAATAGGTGGAAGAACCAGCTATCCATCAGTATAGTACAATAATCAATCTCTGCATATGACTGCAAATACATATAGCAGTCTCGGATACATAAGAGTACAATGGTCATGAATAGGCATGATATACAAAATGTGACATGTGTGGTCATCACCACGTACAATACATAATAGATCAGAATCTCCATGGTGAAGATATACAGTGGATCAAGATCTCCATAGAAGCTGAAGATACATAATGGATCAAGATCTCCATAATGGCTGAAGATGTCTGACATACACTGGAATCAAATCAAGAGAGATGAAATCTCATGAACACTGGCATGATCAAGGAGGTAGCATATGTGGAATGCCACCAAGCTCGAAAGTCTTCTACAAAAACTGCTATGAGTACATGTCCTACTATGCGAATAGAGGTGTCGAGGTCGAACATAGTAGTCCATCGTCTGATTACCGGTGATTGATGTATACCATTAACAGACGCGAGATCACCCACCGATAATGAAAATGGGAATCAAGGTACTAGAGTGCAATCTAACAAGTGTGAATAGATGTGTTGAGGTCGAACACTTGGAAGAATACATTGATTAGGGGACATTAATGTATTCCCAAAAATATCAATGGCGAGAGAACCTACCACTGATTACTGTAAGTCTCAAGGCACTCAAATGACTCTAGACGCCTATCCCAGAATAAATGATAAGAATTCGATGGGATGGAATCCGCTAGAAGGAGGGCATTAAGGCATCCCCCATAAATCAACATGAGGTACTCAGCAACACTGTATCATAATGAAAAGAACATGAATAATGTTGGGGAGGACAAGCAGCCTAAGCGTAAGGTGAAATTTTCTTGTAAGTTGTGTAAGGACGATCACCTCACTCACTTGTGCCCTCATATGGAGGATGCCTTGAAGTTTATAGCACAAGGCCCAGCTGTGTTTACTAATCCTTTACCTAAATCAAAATATGAACTTGAGGACCATTGATCCTGGTTGTGTGTCTAGTGGAACTCAAAACCCGCCGGAGGCCGCTAGTGGTCATGGTTGCATCCACATGGTGAATGCTACAAATGTTGTGATGCATGTGAAATACTATAGTTCGTCACAATCTAACCTTGGGAAAGAACTTGCTCCACCCAAGGGCTCTTTGTGAATTGAAAATCCTACAGATAAGCCTAAAGCTCCACCTTGCATTCCTAAGGGAGTCTTGAAGCGCTTGGGGCACAATCCTAATGCTTGAGCCACCCAGAACTATTCAATTGTCGAGGATTTGGGCCAGACTCCTTGTGCAATGTCTGCACTAGAAGTGCTTCAGACTTGTCCTTCACAAAGAAATGACTTGTTGTCTACTCTTGGGGTTAGTGATGATATCTCTTCTTCCATGATCAAATTTGAAACTCATGGAATCCAGCCACGCTTGCCTTACTACGTGTCTCTTTTGATTCATGTAGAGTGTCTCAACAACACCATCATGCGTACTGTTATTGACGAAGGGGCTTCCTCTTCCATGATGTCTTTGGCTTGTTGGAAGGGCTTAGGTTCTACCACGTTTTCTCAGTCTACCAACATGTTGACTACTTTCGATGGGAGGTCGTTTAGGCCACACAGTATACTTCTTTCTCTAGATGTCCAATTGGGAGGGAAGACTGTCGCGATGGAGGTCGAGGTGGTTGATGCGACCCTTGGCTACAATATTTTGCTAGGTAGGAACTATATGTACAATATGCAAGCTATAGCATATTCCCTATTCCAAGTGGTTTGATTTTTGTTGAATGGGAATATTGTTACTATTGACCAAAAGTCTTTCCAGAATTCGAGTGTAAATGCATCATCGGGAGCTTCTATCCTGATTATTAATCATTCTCAGTCGAAAACTAAGAATGTGGGTGTGGGTATATATCCTTCTCTCATGGGAACCTTTAGTTATCCCGTGCCCATTCTAATGATTGGGTCTAGTCTTGGTGGGGCTTCATCCTCGTCAAATTCGGTATCCTTTTGCACTACTCATATGGAGGATCCTTGGATTCTTCCTTCATCGAGTACTTCGAGTATGCCTTTCTAGAAATACGTGTCGTTGCCTGCAACAATGGTAGTGTATCAAGTGAATCTTGATAATGTTGTAGAGCCTATTCCTTCATCTTCATAGATAGAGGAGGAGGAACCTTATGTGCTTCCTACATGGGCAATAGAGTCATCTCACTCTCAAGAATTTCTTGATGATGTTTTTTCGTCAGATGAAGCTATTCTTGAGGCCATGTCTGGGATTGAACAACCTTGGGAAGAGTTGCACCATATATTGCATTTCCTTCCTAAGATTGATCATTTAGAGTGTGATGAATTTAGGGAAATTCTAAGCGAGAAAGTTGGTAGCCCCATGGTCCCATTAAGCTCTCCTAGTCAGATTGTTGAAGGGAACGTGGCTAACCTATCACAAATGATTCCTATCAACATTTCTCATGATCCTAGTAAGATTGAGAATGTTTACATTGGGGTGGATTATTCCCTCGATGAGATTAAAGAGTATACCGAGATTTTTAAGGACTTTCGTGATGTTTTCACTTGGTCATATGAAGAAATTCCAGGTATAGACCCTCGTATTGTCGAACATGAAATCAATACCTATCCGGATGCAAAACCAGTTCGACAATGTTTGCGTGCCGTGAATCCTAGGAAAGCACCCTCCATTAAAGCAGAGATAGAGAAACTGCTCAAAGTTGGTTTTATCTATCCCATTCCCTTGATGGAGTGGGTTTCAAATATCATTCCGGTAGATAAGAAGCAGTGAGTGATCTGAATATGCACTGATTTCCATGATTTAAATCGAGCATGTCCTAAAGATAATTTCCCTACACCATTTCTTGATCAAATTTTGGATGAGTGTGCGGGAAGTGAGGTATTTTCTTTTATGGATGGATTTTCTAGATATAATCAGATACAAATTAAACTCGAGGATCAACACAAGACTGCATTTATTTGTCCTTGGGGAAATTTTGCATATCGAAAGATGCCCTTCGGCCTTAAAAATGTCGGAGCTACGTTTCAGCGGGCCATGACCTTGATTTTTCACGATATTAAAAAGATTATTGAAGTGTATTTGGATGATCTAGCTGCTCACTCTCGTTTGATAGTGCGTCATCCTTACCATTTGGAATTAGTGTTCGAAATATGTAGTCATTATCAAGTTTGTTTAAATCCTCATAGGTGCATCTTTTACGTGAAAGTTGGTCATTTACTAGGATTCATCATATCTAGGGAGGGTTTATAGTCGATCCCTTGAAGCTTGAGGCAATACTTCAATTGTCTCCCCCACGTAAAATTCACCACGTTCAATGTTTACAAGGTATGGCGAACTTCTTGTGAAGGTTCGTGGTCAATTTTTCCAAATTGAGTAAAGGCTTCATGCGTTTGTTAAAGAAGGACACCCCTTTTTACTAGGATGAGCGAGCCCAGGAGTCTTTTGATGCTCTTAAGAAAACCTTATCAATGGCCCTCGTGCTTAGTCCACCATACTATAGTCGTGACTTTTTGATTTATGTGGCCACATCTCAGGAGACGGTTGGTATGGTATTGGTTCAAGAGGATGAGGAGCTCCATGAGCATGTCATATATTATTTGAGCCAAAACCTTATTGATGCAGAACTTCATTATTCCCATGTGGAGAAGCTAGCCTTATCCACTGTTCATGCGGTTCAGCATTTGAGACATTACATTCTTCTTTGCCAACCTTTGGTTGTATCTCACATCAATCCATTTCAATTCGTCCTCACTAGAAGGATGATTGGGGGAAATTATAATAAATGGATTTTGATTTTTCAAGAGTTTGATCTTGAGTTCATTTTGACGAAATCGAAGAAATCATTAATCTTTGTTGAGCTCATATCATATTTCCCAAATTTGGATGAAGAGGAGTTTTATGAGGATTCTTTTGTCAATGAGCATATATTCCTCATCTCAATTGTGGACCCTTGGTATGGGCATATTATCGTGTATTTGCAAACATTGAAGGTGCTTACTCACCTCTCATGGGATGAGCGATGACAACTATGTCATGTAGTGAAGAACTACCTCATAGTGGATGATACTTTGTACCACTATGGGGTGGATTCCATTTTATGTCGTTTTTTAACTCATGATGAGGCTGAGGTCGTGCTTAATGATTTCCATGGAGGGGCGTGTGGTGGTCATTTATTTGGGATTTCCACAACCCAAAAAATCTTAAGAGCGGGCAATTTTTTGTCATCAATATTTAAATATTGCGTTAATGCGGTCAAGAATTTCCACCCTTGCCAGGCGTTTGCATGTAGTATGCACTCTCGTCCCGCCCCTTTGCATCCTATTGTCACCGTCGATCCCTTCACCAAGTGGGGGATTGATTTTATGGATTGTAACCCAGCTTCGGCTGGGGGGCACCATCATATTATAGTGGTTGTCGGTTTCTTCACCAAATGGGTATAGGTTATTCCCACATTTAAATCCGATGGTGAGACAGCCGCGCATTTCGTATTTAACCAGATTATCACCTGGTTTGGAATTCTGAGAGAGCTTGTCACTGACCATGGCAGGCACTTTTAGAACAAAATGATGGAAGAGTTGGCTTCCAAGTTAGGATATAAGCAAGAGCACTCCTCATCTTATTACCCTGAAGCAAATGGATAGGTTGAAGCAGTGAACAAGTCACTTAAGTCCATTCTCCAATGAACCATCGCACAAAGCAAGAATAATTGGCATATCATGTTGTATCCTGCTTCGTGGGCCTATAGAACCGTGGTCAAGACTGCCACCGGTTTTTCTCCCTATCAGCTTGTGCATGGGGTGGAGTCAGTATTACGAGTTGAATGCGAAATCCCTTCTTTGAAGCTAATTGTGGAACTTTTACCAGAGACTTCCTCATTGGAAGAGCATTTGGTCCACTTAGAGCAGCTTGATGAGCAATTCCGAGATGCCTTAGTGGCTCTTGATGTGAACAAGTGTCGTGTTAAGGTCCAGTATGATAAGCATGTCTGTCCTAGGAGGTTTAGTGAAGGTGACTTGGTCCTTTTGTCAAATCAAGCTAAAGAACCCTTGGGGGCAGGAAAGTTTAATCCCATGTGGCATGGTCCTTACGTGGTTAAGTATGTCTTAGAGAAAGGAACCTATGAGCTAGTTGATTATGAAGGGACATCCTTGGCAGAGCCTAGAAATGGGCTCTATCTCAAAAAATACTATGCATGATCTACAACTAGGGCTGATTTTTGTATATTATTGTACAGTTCTGCATTGCATAGTTAGGTTTTCTTATGGTGATCAGGTTTGTTGATTAGCTTTCTTTTGTTATGGAATATGTCGACAGAGTCTTCCGTTCACATAGGATTCACTGATGGTGCTAGCTGCCACACTCAAAACTCAGCTTCAATTGCTTGGGTGATCTATACTCCTATAGGTCAAGTACTGTCTTCAGGAGGCGTATGTTTACAGCCTTCATCAAACAATGTTGCTGAATATAGTGTCATTATTGAGTTATTGCGTGATGCCATTTCACATGGTGTTCTTTCTCTTGAGGTATGTCTTGATTCCCACTTAGTGGTTTCACAACTTAATGGATTGTATCATATTAGGGATCTGAAATTATTACAAATATTCTTACATGTTAGATTGCTAGAACAACAATTTGAGAGTATAACATACATTCATGTTCCAAGAAATTTTAATCAAGTTGTTCATTCTAATGCTAACTATGTGTTAGATTGGCATTTGTTTCATAGACCATAAGCATTTCACAAACACATTTTACACATGTAAATAGAATAATAATCGATCATCATAAATATTTTTCATTAAGTTCAAAAAAAGGTGACATCATAATACATAAGTGTCATATACAAAATTGGGGCTTCTGAGCCACCAAAATATACTACACGGTCATACAAAAAATATACACCCAGGTCTCTAAGCCTGAGGTGGATGAGGGTGTTGATCATGGTAGCACACCATGGCTCTAGATTTCCGATGAAACAAATGAACCCATGCTTGTGGTACTCCAACCACCTATCATTGCATGGCCTCAGGAAAGTCCTCGACTTGCGCCATGGGTACTCTTTGTGTCAATCGAACAAAGTTCGTGTGAATGATCTGGAGCATTCACTCCGCATCTGTACCCATGAAATCATCACCTTTTCCCCTCCGTCGATGACGAGGAAATCCATTTGGCCGTTGTGGTCCTACATCTGCATATACATGACAGAGTGTCACTATGTGTCATCACACCAAAAACATGTCTTTTGATTTCATATATAAAAAAACACAAAAGAAATAAATAATTCAAAACTTAAAAGTGGGTTTGGGATTCGTTACCTATCTCCATAGGCCGCTCTTAGTGGCAGAGGCATGTCTGGGTCACCACGAAAGTTAATCCCTGCATAAGCATAATCATCTATGGCGATGATTTGTCTCCGCCACCATGGAAAGAACTCTACTGGGTAGGGGTTATCCACCCTTCCACCTCCCAATCTGCGCATGACATTAGCCCAACGTTGTTGAGCTGGATACCGGACTCCATGTGGATCAATGTCTACTCTAGAGCTTAGCCCTGGCACCCGTTCAAAAATGAATTTGCTTAGTATGCTACCAAACCCAAAGTTATGCACCCTACCCATCTTGCAGTCACTGAGCTGATGTTTCATGTTGCTCAACAGTGTAGTACTCCAGTCATATATCGTAGGCCACAGACACTCTACTGCATAGAACATAATTGGTCATGAAGCCTGGTGGAGTGATGCCAAACCTACGATCCTGCCTAAGGCCAAGAGTATGGCTTTCAACCCCAGAATCTTAATCGTGTTTGTCGATATTTGACTCCCAAACTTCTCTGTATTGGGAAGGAAGTACACAGCTATGTAGTCCTCTATGGTCTGCTCGCCTCCTGGCCCATGAGATCGGAGGTTCACCACCTCCCCTCGTCGGGAAAAACCTGTGATGAAATATATGTCCTTAACCTCAATTTTAAGTGACATCCCATCTATCTAAAAGGTTTCAAACTCCGGATCCCAGTAATCTACCAGCATCTGGAGTAGTCTTGGCTTTTCACTCAAGCTTTCAAGACACCAAAACTTGTATAACCCACATGCTCGTAATGCTTATTGAGGCATGAGGTCAGACTGAACAGCTTCCTCAACATCACCATGTTCCCTCTCTCTCCACTCTAGTACCATCCTGCATAGAAAAAAAAAAATTTGATCATTATTTTCACATAAAAACCATGTTCGCGGCCTATTGGCACCCTAACAACTCCCCCTGATTTTACAACAAAATAAAGGGCCCCCATGTAAATTTTGTAAATATTTAGCTTTTGGGAATTTTTCATTTTACTTTGCTTGATTGGGTTGTGATTTCATTTGCTTCCTTGGGCTGATCTCTCGCTTTCTATGTTTCATTTTCTTTGACTCGATTTTATGGAAGATGATTTGGTGATTGTTTTCTTTTCCAAGTGTTGGATTTGGGTTCTTCATACTTGATACTTTTTCTTTTATTTTCATGCGATAATGACTCACGACATCATTGTACTGAAGCAGTTAGTGAATTTTTAGTATTTCATTACGTCATTTAACTGACTGTTTTACTGACAATTGATCATTTTGTCATTTGAGTTTTCTTCTTTTCTGATGGTTAAATGATGCTTGCATGCTCTCATTTGGTTTTAACCAAGTTTATCGTATGCCTCGGTTTAAAAGAATTGGATTATTTTCACTTTTCAACAATCTCACAAAGTTGTGGTTTTTAATACTTAAATGAATTAATAAGCATCTTGATGGATTCAAATTTTTTTATTGATGCCATATTTTTGTTAATTTAGATCCACATCTTGAAAAAATGTATATTAAACAATGGAATTAAGTTTGTATTTATGATTTTTGAGTGATATATCAAAAACTTTATGAACATCAATCTTTCGTTAAAAATAATTTTATGTTCGTAACTTGATATTTCAGTACTCTTCGCCAAAGCTTATTAATTGTTCCTATTAGACTCATCCTACATCTTTAAAGATTATGATGAGTAGACAATATTTATTTTTGGCAAGCCATCAAAATTTTGTGATATTTTAAACTTCCATTTAAAAATATTTTGTTTGGCTTTCCATATTTCTTATAATTGTCACTTTATTTGGAAACTATACTCTTCAAACCTTTAAATGCTTTGCAATTATTGGCGCAATATTTGTCATTCACATAAATAGACTTAATATAAAATTGAAAATTCTTCTAGACCTAAATTATTGCAACCAAATTATTAACTTTTTGGAAAAAGTTTTATATGATTCTATTGAGCTAATAGAAGAATACAAAACTCTTCAATAAATTATTGGTTTGCATAAGCTTTTAGTCTTATTGAATCATCTTTTAATATTTTTATGGATTTTTGGTGGAGACCTTTCTTTGTGGAGTCAGGTTGATTAAAGACCTTATATTTCTCATTTATTTTTTTATTTTTTTTTAAGAAAAGCTATCTATTTGGAATGCCTTGTTTTAATAGTTATGATTCATGTTAAATATTATAGTTGTATGGCATTTCTTTTGATCTTTTTCCACAAATCTACATAAAATTATGAAACGGCTTATCCCAAAGTTTGAGGAAGAAAATATTACCATTTGCCTATGGATTCACAACGTGATTAGATTTCATAAAATTTCAAGGGAATACCACCATAAATTATGAAGTATTTTAAAGAGATCAAAAGCATGAAAGATCGTAATTTTATTTACAATGTCTAAACTGTTCTAACTCATGGAAAATTAGTTTGATGCCAAGTCACAAATCGTGTTGGCGAGAAAATAACTTTGCCATGAATTGACTATTTTTATAGATGAGCACGCGTCTCAAAAGGCAAAATATAGAGGGAATAATATTAAAGGCTTAGATCCTAAAATTATTGGTCACCAGATAAGGAACTGCCAAATTCCAGTAAATGAAACCCGTTATAAGGAAAGAATCACGCCACCGAGATCACAAAAATAATAACATCAAATCGAATTTGTTAAGAATGTGAGATTCTTCTGCTAGAGATTGAGGAGCAAGACTACCAGATTGTTTTAACAGTTCAATCAGTCCTCAGTGAATGGAAGATTAACCTTAGTTTGCAAGATTCAAGAGATTTTAACGTTTTTATCTTTTCTGTAAGTTTCAATAATAACATTAATTTTATTCATAATTATATTTGATTATAAAATACTAATCTATGTTATTATTGATATGCAGGTTTAAAAGTGGAGATTTGACAGAATGAAGAGATTAACTAGGATGGAGGACTTGACGATCTAGTTCGTTTGCACATTATCTACAACTGGAAGGAAGAAGTTAATGAATCGCGCATCAATTGGAAGAGGCTAATTTCGGGCTCAATTTTCCACCCAACTGTGAAGAATCAAATGATTCTGTTCAAAACCCACTTACCAAATGGGGTAGTTTACCCCTAATTGCGGGCCATTTTTGGAAATGGTGAAGGAGTTGAGAGATTTTTAGGCCTGTTCAAGCCTAATCTTTCTAGATATTCTTGTTGCGTCCAACTATGAAAGCTAATTCAGGAAATTGTTATGGTTCCTTTTGCCTATTTAAACAGAGACAATTCGTTGCTGGGGGGGGGGAGATCTCCATAGATGGTGAAGAAATCTATTTTCTTCTGCATGTATACTCTTTGTAAGCTTTGTTTTTCTGCAAGGAATAGTGATGGAGATGCCGCCTCTATTATTAAATCGACATCTTCTACAGCATTGATATTATGAATGGATTTGGAGTTATATTTTGCATGCTCTGTATAAGTTTTCTTTATAGAGTAATACAAATTGATTGTCTGTTCTCATTATCATTGTTTCAAATAAAATTAAGTATATCCTTAAACTTGGTTTTCAGTTACGCTTAATTTCCTTATCATTATTAGTCTTTTGAATTTTACTTTGAAAGATAATGATGGTCTTATAATCCGATCTATTAACATAAAATTGATTCAGCTTTGTATTATTAAAAACGTCTAATAATTTCTTCGATTTTACTTTGATTAATTTGCAAATACTTTTAAGTTTTTTAAATATGTGAAAGTTTGATTGTAGATTTTCTTCTCAATTTAAATTATTACATGTTTAATTTATGAGTGCAAACTGAGTCAATATCAATTTTAATCTTTCCCCCGGGTAGAATAGGATAGGAAATAGATTAGATAGTTTTTGGTTAATTTATCATTTTTCTTTAATTTGAGAATTGCAAGTTTTATCAGCTGCTACTTTGTTTGGTAGCTACTAAAATTGTTATTTTCTAGTTATTGAAAATTGCATTGCATCTTAGATTAATATTAGTTAGATTATATTTCTAGAGTTCAAACTGTATTTAGTAATTTCTGTCACTAAATTGTGAGACTCTCTTTTGAGAGCAAACTCATAAGGAAACGGGGCCTTTGTTTCCACGAGATTTAGTTATCCCAAACACATTGAGGGCGGTTTTAAGTGCTTTGTGTGGACTATTTCTCCTTGTTGGCCCTAGTTCAGAAAATATGGCCAACAAATGACGCTAGAAGGAGGGCATGTTAATGATTAATGGCAGGTAGAACTAATGATAAATCTTCAATTAGTCAACAACCTCCGTTACAATCTGAAGTCATAGAAACTGTTAGGAGCATCCTCAAGAGTGACCACATTACATCTCCATTCACTCCTGAACATAGTACTCAAACTTTAGAAGAATCACGTCATATTCTTACGAGAGCATATACTCATCAAATTGGTTTAACTCCAATAGACTATGGTTTACCTAGACAACAAAGACGTAATCCTCAATTGAATATAATTACTCAAGATTCAATGGAAGCCAATAGAACTCCAAGTCATCAGGTTAAAAGTCATCATAGAGAAACTGCTAGAACAAATACTGCTAGAAGATTGACTTCTGTAGGCGGTTTTGATCAACCACCTTCTCCTCCAGAATCACCACCTGATAGTCCAAGGTCATCTAATTCAGGGAGTTCTTCAGATTCTGAAGGAATTCCTATGGTTGGAAACATACCTGTAGGAGGAGGAGGTAACCCTCCACCTAACCCTCCACCCAATCCACAACTTCCTTGGTTGAGAACAGCTGTTGTAGCTGTTCCTGGGGTACAACATCCTCTGCCCAAACATTCAGATAAACTTCTTCTGAAGTTTAATCTAGATAACAAAGAGCCTGTAGAGGTGCATGTAGATAAATTCATGTTAGTTGTTCAAACCATGAACGTTCAGCATGAAGACGTGGTTTGTCGGTTATTCCCTTTAACTTTTGAAGGGAAAGCATCTACTTGGTACTTTTCGTTATTCCAAGGATCAATCACAAATTGGGCTGAATTCAATAAAGATTTCTTAGATAAATTTGGAGAGGATAAAACACCTGCTCTTTTAGCTCTTGAGTTATCTCGGATTAAAATGGAACCTAAAGAAAGAATTAAAGATTTTAATCATAGATTTCTTACGTTAAAAAATAAAATTCCTGTTGCTTCTCAACCACCCGAGGATATAATCATAGAAAATTATACTTCAGCCTTACCAAAATATCTTGGGATGTTTGTTAAGAGAGTTGGTAAAACAACTATTGTGGAAAATTTTGAGGAATCCATTAAAGTTGATAAGGATTCTATGTCCTATGAACCAGATAGAAGTGGAAAAGTTGATACTTTTCCTCATAGAAAGATTGAAAGACCTAAATTGGAAAAGGATAAGGCATTTGATGTAGAACAACTGTAGAATGCTATTCGGGCATTAACTAATGAAGTTGTAGGATTAAAAAAAACTAATTCTAAAGCTTCCTCTTCTAGAGGATATTTTAGAAATCAGTTTAGACAGAATCCTAACACTAATAATAAAACAAGTACACCACTTGATATAGCAGTAAATGAAGAAATTTTTAATACTATTCGAGTAGTCTTATCTTTATCCGAAACTCCCTCAAATCAAGAAACTGCTGAAAATGAAGAGGAAGAGGAATCTAAAAATGAAGAAGAATTGGAAGAACCTCAACAAGTAAACGATCATTTTTGGGACAGTCTAGTAAAAGATTATGAAGGTAAAATTCCTCCTTCAGGACAACATGCCTATAATACTCGTAGTAGAACATTTGCAAATACTCCTAGAGAATCATCAAGTTCTACTCTGAGTAATGACAACAATAATTCACAACCAAATAAACAAACTCAAAATGTCAAACAAACTCAGCTTGTAAGGACTGCTCAGCCTATTCAAAATGCTCCAAAGTTGGATTTAAAATATGATATAATTGAAGATTTAAAGAAGACACGTGCAAATATTAGTATGTATGATCTTCTTCAAATTTACCCTGTGCCTAATAGTCCTATTATAAATCCCACCATGAGTTCCATAATTCCTAATGCTAAGAAAAATCTAGCTGCAAATAATTATAATAATGATTTAACACCAATTGATAAAGGAAAGTTAGTAGCTGATAAAGCTTCGTTAATAGGAAAAAATTCAAAATCAACAACTCCTCCATTCCTTCTTACCTTCGAGATTTTTAATAGGAACGTTCACAATTGCATGGTTGATTCTGGAGCATCTTCCAATGTAATGCCTTTGTCAGTGTGCAAAAGGTTAAATGGAAAGTATGTTCCATCAAATTCATAGATTACTCAATTAGATAGGACAAATGTGAGGGTTGTAGGAGAGATGAAAGATGTTTTGGTAAGGATTGCTTGTAACCCTTCAGTTTTTCAAATTATAGATATTGTGGATGCAGACATTCCTGATGCATATGGGTTGTTTTTTAGTAGAGATTGGTCTCAGCAATTGAATGGATTCTTTGCTACAGACTAGTCAACATTATGGTTACCTAAGAATGGGAAGTCAAATCAAATTAAGATAAACAGAGAAAGATATATGAAACATACTGTGACAGAATTACATGATCCCAGTGAACCAGTTTTATTTTCAGATTCTATAATGGTGAATTATATGTATGAACTGGGGTTTGGTAATTTTAAATCTAAAAATTCAGTTTTCTCTGATAATAAACAGCAATAAAAAATTCTTAATGTGACAACTATTTCTCGTGATTCTTCATTCAAGGAAATTGTAAATGATGTAGATAGTCATAATATTGTAAATATTATCGAAAGTAAAGTAGTTGTTAATAGTTATACTTGGACTTTATATTTTGATGGGTCAAAGTCTAAAGAAGGAGCAGGAGCATGTTACCTGTTAATTGACCCTAAAGGAAATAAAACATGTATAGCTTGTAGGCTTGAATTTAATTGTACAAACAATATTGTGGAATATGAAGCTCTAATTCAGGGTTTTAAGAAAGTGACTGATTTGGATATCAAAGTGTTAATTGCATATGGTGATTCTGAAATCATCGTCAGGCAGGTCCGTAATTCTATTCATTGCATTTCTGAACATTTACAGAATTATCAATGAGAGGTATAGAATCTTATTTCACATTTTGATGCATTTAATATAATGTCAATTCCAAGGTTCCAAAACCAAGAGGCAGATTTATTAGAAAATGTAGCAACAAAACTGATTCCATCAAAGAATTTCACACCTGATTTCTTTTCAGTTGAATTGATTTTTAGGCCTTCTATTCCAGATAATATCTTTAATTGGTGTGTGTTTGATAATTATGTGTAGGTGCTGAATTTATTAACAAATGATGATACTTTCAAAGAGAGTTTAAGATGAGAGGTAAGAACCTGCGCATCACATTGTGAACACTCCTTGCATTCTCAATCAATCTGCATGTTAGGTAGGCACTTGCATATCATGCTTAAAATCAAAATACAAAAATATATACGGTGGATTACCTACACCGGATGGATTACCTACACCAAACAGTCATGGGCTAGTTGGGAACGTTGACTAGGGAGAATCACTTGTTGTTGTTGCCTGCAAATTTCCAGGCCTCAACAGTTTCTGGCGCTAGAAGGAGGGAAGCCAGTGCATGGCTGGCCGAGGAAACCCGTTTTCCCGAGATCATTCCACCGGTAACAGTTCAGGAGGCAGTTTGTTTTCCAATCCAATTCCTGAAGAGGGGGGTAGAGAACATTTGTATTCTGTCGATAACGAAGTTGTTAATGATCTGAGAAGACACACTAGGGCATACATGAAGAAGATTGGAGGATTTCCAATTATCCCTGAATTTCCCAGAAGAGAACATAAAAGGAAAGATTGTCCTATATTGGAAGACTCAGTGCTGGTTGGAGATTTGGAAGAACTTGTAGAAACAACCTTACAGGAAGTCGTACAGCCTTTGAATCAAGTAGGTCCGGATACTCCTCACAGTTCTCCTATTCATACTCCTATTTGTTCACCACCTCACTCTCCACCCAGACTAATGGCAGACATAAACGCAAATCAACCACCCAACCCACTGAATACACCACCTGCCTGGAAAGCCAGATCACCTTTAAACCTAACACCTCCTTTGCATGATTTACCTCAATCGTTTGAAAAAATGCTGCCCAAATTTGACCCAAATAAGAAGATACTAGTAGATTACCACTTGCAAAGTTTCTATTTGGCAATAGAAGGATTAAGGGCTGGGGAATATGAGGATGTTGTTTGTAGACTTTTCCCACACACCCTTAAAGGAGCAGCAGCGTCGTGGTACTTCGGTTTGCCTGCAAATTCTATCCCTGATTGGGATACCTTCGAGAGGATTTTTATAAGTAAGTATGCAACCCAAAAAACTCATGCAGCTCTCATGAAAGGAATATGCGCCTTAAAGAAAGAAATAAAGGAGAAGGTGCATAGTTTCACCCAAAGATTTGCAGCCTATCTTAAGAAATTTTCTGAAGTTGACAAACCTTCAGATAAAGTCCTGATTGAATATTATACCTCAGCTCTAGGACCCGAGTTGGCCATGTTTGCCAAAATGAAGGCCAAGCCTATGTTAGCAGAGACCTATGAGGAGGCAGAGAGAGTAGAGGCTGAAAGGGAAAGCATCGAATATTATCCTGAACGGTCAGGAGAAAAAATTGTGGGGAGGAAATCTTTGTTGTTTACCAAGCCTAAGGAAGAGCAGTCACCAGATTTTGAAGGAATGGCAAAAATGATGCAGAAGCTTTCTGACAGAATCATAGACTTGGAAAAGGAAAAGGAAGCCCAAAAGTTCTACAAGCCTTATTACAAGAAAAGAGAAGATAACAATCAATACCAACCCCCTCTGCACAATCCTGCATCTATGAATTTAACAGAGGCAGGAATGGACAATTTTTGCACTTTCCACCAACAACCCCACTCTGAAAAGAATTGTCCTCAATGGATAAACTCAATGACGTTGGTTATGAATCAGCTGTTGGATTCTAAATTGACAGAAGATAAATATGAGGAAAGGAAAGATAGCAATACATCAATGAAAGAACAAGAGGATGAGACCATGGTTTTATGGGACTGTCTTTCATTGTTTGACACCGAGGAGGAAAAGGTTTTGAGACACGAGGGAATCCTGGAAACAAATGTAACAACAAGAAGCCAAGGGTTGGCTAAAGAAAACAGTCTCATGCTCCCAAAGATTAAAATAATTCAAAGGAATGTTAAGAAATTTCAAAATAGCTCCTCAGCTAATAACATTCTGGAATTTACCATCACTGGTCCAGGTCCTAGACAGACTAACATGTTTGCCAAGCCCAATGAAGAAGAAATAAATAATGGTAAACCAAATCCCACCGAACCTAAGATGGATTATGACATTGTGGAAGATATAAAGAAGGTAAGTTCGAATATCTCATTATTTGAAATGTGCAAGGTGCCGCAACAGAAAGAAAAGCTATTGAAAGCACTTGAAGCATCAGAGGAGGGGATTCCCACTGACAACTAGCCCAAGGAAGAAGAAGAAATTAGGGAAGCAAGTATAGGAGGTAAGCCTAAGAGCAAGAATCCACCTTTTCTCCTCACTTTTGAAATTTTTAACCACAACATACATAATCGCCTGGTAGACTCAGGGGCATCGGTTAACGTCATGCCGCTAATGGTCTGTAAAAAGATAAATAGGAAGCCTAAACCATCCACCTGGAGAGTTGTTCAGTTGGATAGAACGAATGTGAAGGTAATTGGGTAAATGGAGGATGTTCTCATCCACTTATCTTCAAATGATAAGGTGTGTCAATTTATTGATATTGTGGTGGCTAACATACTAGAAGCTTATGGGCTTGTTCTGAGCAGGGACTGGTCGGCAAAGCTAAACGTATATTTTGGCTCGGACTGGTCACATCTATGGCTTCCGTATAAAGGAAGCTTGAATCAAATTAAAATTTTGAGGGAGCCCCACATGAAACACAATGTTACTCAGTTCGAAGAAAAAAATGAACCAGTGGATTCTGTTTTGGGAAATTACTTTATTGAGTTAGAACCAGGAAATTACCAAGCAGAAGAAGCCAGGGACACATCAGACGCTCAGCCTGATCTCCTTCAGTTTTCACAGGATGATGAAATTGATTGTAAAATAGTAGACTTAGCAGTAGAAGTAGATGTAAATTCCCGCACAGTAGTTAGCGATTTTTGGACACTTTTTTTTTACGGTTCTAAAACGTTAGAAGGGTCGGGAGCCGGCTGTGTCCTGATTGACCCTAGTAAGAACAAACATTTTCTTTCATGTAGGTTAGAGTTTGAATGTACAAATAACAGAGCTGAATATGAAGCGTTGGTTCAAGGTTTAAGGAAAGCAATTGAATTAAAAGCAGGTAATCTGAAAGTGTTTAGAGATTATGAAATAATTGTAAAACAAATTTGGAATCAAATACATTGCATTTCTCCTCATTTAAAAGCTTATCAAAATGAAGTATGGGATTTACTCAAATGTTTTAATGCATTTAACATTGTGTTGATTCCAAGACTTAAGAATGCAGCAGCTGACTTGTTGGCCACATCAGCTGCGAGGCTTGTTCCCTCTAATAATTGGTGCTCTGTTGAATTGCTTTTCAGGCCCTCGGTTTCGGATATGATTACCAACCTACGAGTGTTTGATGATGATCAACAGATTATAGAATTCTTAACGAACGACGAGGCATTAAAAGGGGCGATTATTGATGATGAAGAACATCAGGCCGAGTTGAAATTCGATAATTTCATCCCTAAGGGAGTCAGAACTTTAGAACGGATGTTTGATTTAAATGAAAAATTTAGAAGACCAACAAATGTTAAGACTCATAGCTCGTCTCTACAGTTCGAGTTGATTAATTTGGGAACTGAGATGAAACCTAAATATGTGAATCTTTGAAAATGTTGTTCACCAGCTAAAAGAGATAAGTTCATCGTTCTTTTCAATCAATACAAAGATGTTTTTGCCTAGATGTATGAAGATTTGAAGACATATGACACCAGTATTATCCAGCATGTTATCCCCATCAAATTTGGAGTCAAACCTTATCAACATCCTTTAAGGAAAATGCATCCAAAATTGGAACCTCTAATCCATAGTGAAGTTAAGAAATTATTGGATGCTAGAATCATTTTTAAGGTTAGACACTCGAAATGGGTTTCAAATCTGGTACCAGTGAGGAAGAAATCTGGAGAAATCAGGTTATGTGTGGATTTTAGAAACTTAAATCGCACTTCAGATAAAGATAATTATCCTGTTCCACCCATGGAGCAAATACTGCAAATGGTTTCATGTTCTGAACTTATCTCTTTATTAGATGGATTCTCAGGCTACAATCAAGTATTAGTAGCCGAAGAAGACAGATTGAAAACGACATTCAGGACCAAGTGGGGAACTTTCACTTACAAAAGAATTCCCTTTGGACTTATAAACACTGGAGCTACGTTCTAGAGGGCTATGGACATAGCTTTTCACGGTTCGATTGGTCGCAGTGCTGTAGTATGCCTTGATGACATCACGATATTCTCGAAGAAGAGAGAAGGACACATGTTTCATCTAAAGAAGATTTTTGAACACTGTCGAAAATATGGTATCTCACTAAACCCCAAGAAGTGCGTGTTCGCTGTTACGGAAGGTAAGTTTCCGGGTCACGTGGTTTCAAAGAAGGGGATCTCCATAGACCCAAAAAGGATCAAATCCATTGAACAGATTCCCATGCCCCATAATAAAAGGGCATACAATCATTTATGGGGACAATAAACTTCGTGCGGAGGTTTGTGCCAGATTTCACTCAAATTGTTAAACCTTTGTAGCAAATGGTAAAGCAATGTGTACAATTCAAGTGGATTGATGTTGAGAAGAATGCATTCAGTAAGTTTAAAACCGTTGTTGCGCACGCACCCTCCCTCAAAATCCCGGATTTTGATAAAGATTTTATTCTGTACACTTTCGCATCCAATGATTCGCTAGTAGCTGTGCTTACCTAGAAGGAATATGGGGGAGATGAGTTCCCCATATCATTTATGAGCACTGGTCTTCAAGGGGCCGAATTGAATTACCCGGCTATAGATAAACAAGATTACGCAGTGTTCAAAGCGGTGAAACAATTCAGGCCATACATACTAAAGAACCGGACCAAGGTAATCATCCCACACCCAGCTGTGAGGTCTCTTTTCGTATAGAAGGAGTTAGGAGAAAGAAGGGGCAATTGGGTAACAACTCTTCAGGAATATGACCTCGAATTCAAGCCAGCTTCTATAGTTAAAGGGAAAGGATTGTGCAGACTGATGACTGAAAGTAGAAACAATGAAGAACATACCTGGGAAGATGAAACCGAGTTACATTTGATGGATGTATGTCCTCTCTTCACAGCCTCAGACTCTTGGTATCGAGACCTTGTGCATTACCTTCAGACAAGATCGTTACTGAAACATTGGAATTCTAAGCAAAGGAGAGCACTGCGTCTTAAATCGGCCTCATATCAAATTATTGAAGGAATATTATTCAGAAAAAATTATGATGGAGTTCTTCTTAGATGCTTAGAGAAAGAAGATGCAAAGAAGGTAATGACAGATTTACATGATGGGCCTGCTGGGGGACATTTTTCTGGAGATACTACAGCTCATAAAATTCTCAGAGCCGGATACTATTGGCCCACACTTTTCAAAGATGCACATGCCCATGTCAGAAAGTGCGACATTTGTCAAAGGTGTAGTGGAAGACAAGCTAAAGCAGCAGGACCGTTGAATCCTGTGATGATAACAAAGCCTTTTGAGCAATGGGGGTTGGATACCATTGGGGAGATAAAGCCGAATTATTCCCTGCAACACAAGTATATTCTGACAGCAACCGACTACTTCACTCGTTGGGTCGAAGCCATTCCGTTGCGCAAAATAAATGAGGATGCGGTCATATACTTCTTGCAAGACCATATTATGACCAGGTTTGGAGTTCCAATTTCTTTAGTTTTTGATAATGCTACTTACGTTTCCTCGATTATATTAACTTCTTTTGCTCATGAGAGAGGAATTAAGTTGCATTACTCTACTAATTACTATCCATAGGGAAATGGTTTAGCTGAATCTACAAACAAGAATCTGATTAGGATTTTAAAAAAGACGGTGATAGAAAATCAGAGGAGTTGGCACTCAGCGTTACCAAACGCTCTTTGGGCTGATAGAGTCACCCCCAAGTCTTCGATAGGAGTGTCTCCATATACCCTTGTGTATGGTAAAGAGTCCATTCTCCCCCCCAATATCATGCTACCATCTTCCATAATAGCTCAAGAATCCAGAGGATCAGATAATGAAGTCTTGCAAATGAGGAAATATAATCTCCTGAAGGCAGAAGAGTCTCGATCTAAAGCCAGAGAACGCTTTAAACAACAACAAGAGGTAGTAAAGAGATGGTTTGATAAGCACAAGGCTGGAACAAAAGATTTTGAGGTGGGATATTTGGTTCTCAAGTGGGAGCACCCCCATGATGAGAAAGGAAAACACATGAAATTTCAATAGTTATGGGTAGGTCCTTTCCAGATTGCGGCAAAGCTTGGCCCCTTAACTTATAAATTGCAAGATTTACAGGGGTGGGAAGAGAACTTACCCGTAAATGGTTTAGTTCTCAAACCTTATTTTTCCTGAGTTTTGTTTGTGTTCTTTTATCTTGTATATAAATAATTTGACTTAGCTGTTTACTTTGATTTATGTAGTTATGTTTTGTTTTAGTTTAAATTTTGACTGATTTCAATAAAGGAGGCAAACTCTTGGTTGCATGGAGAACATCAGAATTTTGGAATGATTAAAGTTCTTGGGTATAAGACTATGTATTATTGTTTATCTAAAAGAATTTCTTCCATTTTAGCAATTTTCTTGAGTGGCTATGAACACATTGAAGTCCTGCTTAATCCTTGTAAAATAAACCAGAATCAAAAGGTCTGGAATACTATTTTGAGGCTCCGTCCATCTGACATTTAAAATGTCCTAGGGAGTGACAGCAAAGGGCCCATGGAAAGGAAGCAGGGTAAACATTATATTATATATAAATGATCCCATGCCAAGAATTGAATGCCAAAAGGCAGATAAGAGTCGAAAGCTCCTATGAAAGCATTATGTATCAAAACAAATACTGAACCATATAAGTACTAAATCACCAAAAGTTCATCTCCGTCTGTGAGCTGAAAATTGAAATATACATCTCTCACACAAAAGGACATTATGGATAGAGGAGCCTGAACCAAAATTCAGAAAGAAAGGCATGCAAGAGGACTCATATGAAAAGGACAAAAGTTCAAAAGCACAAAAGGTGCAAAATGGCATGGGAATGAGGAACAAATGAATATTTATGTTTACCATATGCTACAATCCTGTGGTGTCCAAGTTGGAAGCTACCTGAAGATAGAGGTAACAAATGAAATTCATGTTCCTGGCCTCAAAAGAGTTATCTTGACTTGAAAATCCTGGTTTCCACTCTCCTAAATTGGACTATCATCAATGATTAAAAGTACCTATATTTGCCATTTGAGAAATCCAGATATCTGGAAGAATTCAACAGATTCATTTGTTGTTAAACAGTCTGTTACTCAAGAAATAATCATCCAGAGATCTAGGTCCACCAGGTAGTTGCAAATTGTTGTAGCTGCAACTGTTTCCCCAAATTTTCAAATTTTGGACCCCCTTGTTAATTTTTAACATTGCCTAGAATCGTTTGGATCCATGAACTCTTTTTTGTTTTGCTATAATTTTGGACTATTTTGAGGTCAACTCTCTTCATGCTTTTTCGAAAAATTGCTTATGTTTGAAATTGTTGTGGGTTGCGGAATTTAGAGTTTGGTTTTTTCCCTTTGAGCTGCGATTTCTTTCTTTGTTCTCGAAAGCTTATTTCTCATACTGGCCACTGTTTCGAAGGCCATTTAAACAACGTATCGGAGCCATGTCTCCTTAGGGAGCCTCCGTTGCAGAAACTAAACGATGATTATTCTGCAGGAGGATCTTGACTTCTCCGATGTCGTGTCGTATCGTTTGACTTGTTTATATTATTAGAGGTTGGTCGAAGTTGAGTCAGGGTATTTGATCTTTGTGAAGCCGTTGTTTTGGAAGTGAGACAAGTTTTTGGACCGTTGCGAGACCTTAGGTTGTTCTGAACACTTAGTGTTTTACATTGTTTTTGCGCCATAGCAAAATTTATGGTTTGGATCGGAGGCCGTAGTTTGTTTATTTTCCACCTTTGCAGCTCCCAAGCGAACTAGGTATCCGCCATATAACTGCTCTGCCTGCCGATGTTTTGTCTGGTTTTCGCCATTTTTGTCTTTGGATCGGGGGGTCTGTAGTCTTTCCTCTTCCACCCTTGCGGCTGTGTAACGCACTAATTTTCTGACGTTGATGTCTTTCCGCTCGTCGACTGGGAACTTTTTCGCCTAGGGTTTGGGTTTTAGCTCTTCCGACTCCGATAAACTTAATGATCTCATGAAGCCCGTTGCCTGTTTGAGGCCCACTGATGCAGCTGTGAGTGAGACTACCCGGCCAATGTTTTAATGTTTTAAGTCGCATATAAGTTTTTCTCTTCCCGTCGTTTTGTGATTTTTTTAAACCCCTGTGTGGGCGACAGTGGTTTTGGTGCTTGTTAAGGTTTCCGTGATGAGAGTGCAGTACATGGCCTCTTTTGATGACTAGTCAGTTTATTGATGTAGTTTGATTTTATTGAAAAGATGCAGTCCTAATTAATGATAAATGTCGTTTAATTGCAGACAGACTCAAGGGATTTTTTCAGATTACTACTGCGAGAAGGCATAGCTGGGAGACAAAGCAGCAGAAAGTTGGATGGGCAGTGTTAGGCAGAGTTCGTACTAAAATCAATGGGATCTC
This sequence comes from Pseudotsuga menziesii, assembly GCA_001517045.1. Taxonomy (NCBI): domain Eukaryota; kingdom Viridiplantae; phylum Streptophyta; class Pinopsida; order Pinales; family Pinaceae; genus Pseudotsuga; species Pseudotsuga menziesii. The sequence goes on from LPNX010765877.1 coordinate 99,872, forward strand.
AAGGAGGACAAATAAAAGACAAGGCAGAATCGATGGTGACAAAATCCCAGGCTTGGAAATATCCGCCAGTTACCGAATGGATCCCATTTTGTTAAGTACTCATAAGTTGAAATCTGAAAATGTAACGCATGAAGTGAATCATGAGCACTCACGGAAAAGACAAAATGGTGATATTATATGGTTTTGAGGAGCCCAAAGGTCACACGGTTGGGGCAGCCCAAGGGGTTGGATGATTTGGTTTAAATATAGGAAAGTTAGAGTTTATAGGGGCTTTTTCCCTGGAAAAACTTGCGAACTATTGTTTGTAAGAGGAACTACTTCATTTTACAATAAGAAATTGCAAATTTTTTCCCGTTGGAGAAGGTGTTGTGTGGGATGTTCAAATCTGATAAAATGAACAATGTTGAAGGGGAACTATTTCATTTTTTACTGTGTTTCATTAACTGTGAGAGCGTTCTAACTTTTCGAACCTATGTTCTTGCCTGAAGGTTCTCTAGTATATTTTGTGATATTTTCCACTATGAGTAATGGAGGTTTTAACTGTTGATGAACTATCTTGTCGTGTATATCTTTATTCATGCTTATGTCTTTGGTTGTAGGAACAACTATCTGTGATTTTCCATAACATGTGAACAGTATTACTTTACTCATGAATTAATATCTAGCTCTCTAGAGATAGCTTAGTTAGTATTCATTTTCTAGTTGTGTGTGATTTAGATGTGAGAGAGTTTAAGATGAGAGGTAAGAACCTGTGCATCACATTGTGAACACTCCTTGCATTCTCAATCAATCTACATGTTAGGTAGGCACTTGCATATCATACTTAAAATCAAAATACAAAAATATATACGGTGGATCGGGCTGCAACCGGTAAAACCTTTTATTTTTGTTACTTGACCTATGGTAGCTGGAACACAAATCAAATGGATTCCCTACACCAAACATTCACGGGCTAGTTGGGAACGTTGACTGGGGAGAATCCCTTGCTGTTGTTGCCTGCGAATTTCCAGGCCTCAACAGAACCTTGGATTTTTACCTATGGAATATCAAGGATCTAGTTTTCATATGATGGGGTTCCAAGGATCCTGGAAGTAGACTTCATCATCATTGATTTTTGAAACCTAAATGGTCTCAGTGCTTTGTGAAAGGAAACTTGAGATTGCGCAACCTTATTGTTATTCCATGAATCAATTCTGATATGATGTACCTCTGATATTTTATGCAGACATATAATTACATTTTTATAGATACTCTCTCTGATTCTCATGAATTTTAGAAGTGCCTAGAACTGTTTGAACAAAATTGGTCAGTCCCAGTCCATCTCTAGCACCTCATCTTTAGTTTTTCTAATTGGTTCTTTGTGTTATATTTTATATATCTTGAATTCTAATGTGGACTGATGAAATATTTTTTATATTTCTACAAATTTTCCTATACCTACAAATTAATCTATATACCAAGCTTGGGGTGGTTTGGTTTAAGTCCTACAATATTTTTGCAAGTTTAATTTAACTGATCACTACTTTTATTCTATATTTGCAATGTGCCAAAGCCTCCCTTTGGTACATTACAAATACAAATATGCAAATATTGATGGATAAATTAGAAATCACCTTAAATTTTCTTGTAAATTTCATTGTTATCAAGGCCATATATCAAGGCCATACATTAATTGATTGTAGAGCACCTTAACTCTTCTTGTTCATTGTTATCAAGGACATAAATTAAGTCATTGTTATCAAGGACATAAATTAATTGAACTTAATCAAATCATATAATAATAAAAAACATTATATTAATCTAACAGAAATGTCCTAAATTAATGCAATTATAACTCTTAACATTATTTATAACAAAAACATCATAAATTACAAGCATTGTAATATTAATAAAGAAATTAGAGAACACCTTCAAGTCCAAAAGAAATGTTAGCTTTTACATTCACAAAATAAAATTGGATCATGTAAGTTGTTTTCATGGTGTATTTATATGTATACACAACACATAATACGAGTAATTTGGACAGTGACATATAATTATTCCATACAAACATAAATTACTTCATAGACATAAACCATATTTTGCATCATATTGGTTGTTAACCAACTAAAATTGTTTAAACACTTAATTCAATAATCAACTTTCCATATCCACCATCATAACATGAAAAACAAACAATGTAATTAGACAATCAAAGAGAACGGTAGCGAAATGATATATGAATCTATAAATGATGAAATAAAACATGTACATGTCACTCTATGTTGTCATCACCCTCGGTATCTTCCTTGATTGGCATGCTAACACTGATCTTGTTCTCAAAAACATGTTTATATCTAGGTTTGTGTCTTAATATGTAGCACCAATCTCTATCCAACACATATGGTTAAAAGAACACTTGGTTGCAGTGTTCTAGGAAAGCATAAGGCTAATTACTTTCATCCCACACCCTTCTAGAGTTGATATGTATCGACCCACTATCACGATCTTCCTTTAAATTATTATTGTTGAATGTGTCCCACCACCTACAAATTAAAAATAACACATTGGAAAGATGATAAGTCCACTTGAATGATCCCTTGTATCTTTCTGACATAACCCAACATCCCTCCTATCAAGTTTCTATCATGGTGGCTAGCATGACTATATTGGTTTAACTTGAATTCCACTCCATAGTATTATATAGCACACCCATCATTAGCATCCTTAGTGTGAAAATGATGTCCATAATCCCACAAAGATGGGAACAAATGCACCTGTAAGAAAAGTTAAAAAATGATGGTGTCATATTTCTAATAACCCAAGCATTAATACATTAAATTTATATGTACATAAATATTTTATAACCGAGTTGTTGCACTCGATCCCAATGTTTAGTGCATCCTCCTCTTTAGGTGGTTAACGACCAGATGCACCATATTTCTCTGTAACTTGGTCTACAACTCACTTGTTGGGACAAATCATTGGCATATTTTCTTTTAAATGATCTGGAAAAGGCATGCTTCTACCATGCAACTGCTTGAATTATTTTCTGTCAATGTCCCATTTCCTCATATGCTCTTCATAGAATGTGACCCACAACTGTGTTTCCTATGTGTTGTAAATAATTAATTTATTGATTGCATCAATTTATGAATGTGTTGTTGTATTCATGGAAACGAAACCATATCCAGTACGTATGGGATGAAATATAGATTGAAGTTTGTTGTGAATATTTACTATGTGGAAATGTGAAGATTTAAATATAAGTGGCTTACTCCTTATCATGCACCTTTTTTCTTTTGTTTCTAGTTGCTCCCCTTCCCTTTTTTCCTCATCATGTCCACCATCCCAAATCATTTTTCCTAGTGTGTGGTCGATTTGCTTGATGTACTCACTGACATAATAGAATGACTCATATACTATGTACCCATTTTCCATAGACCCCTCAGGTTTTTCCCTATGCCAAACTAATACCTTCATTTTTTCATGTATCTCTCCAAGAAGAACATCCAGCGACATGAGACCACCCTAAATAATTCAACTTCATTGACTAGGTGAATTAGAAGATGAATATGAAAGTCCATGAAACTTAATGGCAGTTCCTTCTCAAACATGCAAACAATCTATGCTATCTCTTGAAGCCACTGAGGAATGCTAGCAATGTAAATATCCTTTGATGTGATCCATTGTACACATGTGGATAGTCTAGATATGGAACATTGTAGGTCATTAGGAAATTCATGGTTCACAAACCCACACACAAACAATGGATAATGACACTAGAAAGTAAACACAAATAATTAATTGCATTTTAAATTGTGTGGTAAAAGATATAAGAGAATAATAATACTAATAAATTGACATTATACATACCCTTAGAAGGTTGAGATAGTCATGTGATTTCAAACCCGAATATTTTTTTTTTAATTTTTTTAATTTTTTTAATTTTTATTTATTTATTTTTTTTCTGTAATGAAGCAGCGTCGTAGAGAAGACCCATAAAAAATAGGCACCTCCACACCCAATATAACTTAATTTTCCAAATTAAGATCTTCTTTCTTCAAAATCCATGGGACACTTCCTTTTTTAAATGAAAATGAGTGGCCATGTTCTCCTATACTTTCTTGTCTTGGCCAATGCTTCCTTTTAGTATTTGAAGAAATAAGATCTCTCCTTGAAGACAGCTTGTCCTTATTTTTAGATGATATGTGAGTCCACAAAGAACTTGAAATATTTTTAAATATATGCATGGGATCTTGTAAGTGGGGAATCTTAATATGCTCCCAATATTGGAGCTCATAAAATACTGATTTCCTTTTCATCCCTTTGGGCATTTTCTCATCATAAGTGTCAAATAATTCAAAATCATCGAACATAGGTCCCCCATTTGAATTAAACATATTTGTAATGTCTTTCTCCTTCTCTCTATCATATGCCCTATTTCAATAAGTCGGTGTCATTATTTCAAGCATTTGGGTTCTCTCTGGTTTACCATTGAAAGAAAATGTTGCTCTTCTATAAGGGTGGTTTTCTGGGAGAAATACCCTAGAGAATTCGTACAATGGATTTTGTAGATATTTGGATCACCTACCCTTTATATAAATTCCACAACATTTACATCCATGATAACCTTTTGTTACTAGACCTGAGATGTTATGGTAAACAGAGCACGCGGCAAGTGTTGAAGATTAAGATAGTCGCACCAAATAAAATATGCCATCAAAATATTTCTTTGAATATAAACAAATCAAACAACACATTTACCTAATCAAACTCCCAACCCCATATAATCATGTGTGGTGTACACACATATGCCATACAACATAAAACTCCTCTCTGATGGGATGGGTCTCGACACATCATATACCTATAACCCTTCCCATAATTCCTTAAACTCTTCAATCAATGGTTGCAAGTAAACATCCATATTCTCCAATTGTCTTCTACCAGGTTTTATAAGAGACAACATAATATGTTCATTCTTTACAGACAACCATAGTGGAATAATATTGTTATGAATCACTACTATAGTCCAAACAGTATAGGTGATGTCTAGATGGGAATATGGAGAAACCGTATCCGGTTGTTCGGTTAATAGTCGAATATGACTTTCATATTGAATGATAAATAAGAATAATATATTAGATGATGATATTACAATGGTGTCTTGGCCTTAAATATGGCTTGGACACTTGATGATGAGGAGACGGCTCCTTTCATAATAACTTAATCAACCTAACTATTAATTATTTAATTATTATATTATTTTATGTTCGTTACATTTCCACTCCCTTTAAGGGAGCTTTGTCCTCAAAGCTTGAGTATTTCCTAATATCATCCTTGATTCTGAATCAGTGTTGATATTAGAATCGGACGAGATTTCTTGTGCAAATACTTGCACTTCCTTTCCATTGATGATTCAACACTGTATTGTCTGATTGCTCCTACATTTATGGCTAGGGGTCTAGTCATCACCGCATCGACGACATATGTTTTTATTCTTTTTTTCTATTATCAGATTAACTGTTAGATGACTTTGACCTATTTTCCATTTCATAGGAATATGATTGAGGTTTATGGCATTGATGGTTGGGTGACCAAGTATCTTCGCAGTACCTACATTGTGTATCTTTTTCTTGTCTATAATGGTTATCACCTCTTGTTTTTATTCCTTCCAGTTTGTGTTCTGTGGATTTTTCTTTATGTCTTGATACTTCTACGTTAGGTATTTCATGTAACTTTAACTATTTTTTGGAGGTATGGTTTAAGACCTCCTAAATAGGTTTCGAGTATTTTCTTATCAGACAACCCAAATACTCGTGTCAATAAGGATTCCCACTAATGTGAGAATTCCTCAACGCTTTCAACCTGTTGTAATCAGGTAAGTTTACTGAAAAATTAATCTTCTTTGATTCCTTGAAACCTATTAAAAAAATCATTTTTGAACAAGTTCCAGGTGTAGGAAAAATTCTCTCTTCCACCATAAGTACCAATTATAGGCGTACCCTTCCATATGCATTGATGCATGTTTTTCCTTCTCGTCAGATTGAATATTGTAAATGTCGAAGTATTCTTCTGCCTTGTTTAGCCAGGAAACACATTGGTCTTCACTTCCATTGTATTTCGACAACTCTATTTTTTCCTTAGGTGGGTACACTATGTAAGGACAATATTGATTGCCTTTTGCTTTATGGTTTGATGGTGGCTCAGAACTACTAGACAATGCAAGTGACATATTTGAACTGCTTTTTTGTTGGTGGTGATTTTTAACCTTTTTATTCTCTACTATCTTACTGATAGCTTCTATTTTGTTGCTTAATCGTGCCTCCATATCTGGGAGTATTTTTGTTTCTATCTCTTGTTTAAGCGTCACATTGTTAATCTTTATTTCTTTTTGCAAATCTTCTTGATTCTTTGCTAGTGTTTCCTGTGTGGCAACATGAAATGAGGCATCTAACATGTCTGGACTGCTGACTTGGTCTGGACTAAGTATGAGTCTTTGTAACACCTAGATTAATGTATTATGGTTCTGCGTCATGGTGCTCAAGTTCTGTGTTAAGGTGTTTATGTTTTGATTCATGGTACTCATTTTGTCATCCAAGTCTTTTTTTTTTCATTTAGGATGTCAAATTTTTCATCCAACCTTCTTTCTAGTACCAGAACAAGCTCGTCTTTGAGTACTTTATTGTTATTTTTCATCTCTTCCTTCAAGATTTTTTGGTTAGTGACAAGGGACTTGATGTCCTTCTCCATTTTTTCGATTTGCTATTTCAGTTCTGCCATGGTCTTGGACCTTGTATGCAAAGGTGTGTACTTCAACGCTATTTTGGCTTGTGAAGGTGAAAAAATCTTTTTACTAAGGATGGTGAGATTTTAAGGATAATAATTAATTATTATATAATAAAATCTTTATTTTATTATTTGTTTTAATATAATAAAACAAATTTGAAATATTATAATTATATTATATTATATTATATATAAAATAAATATTATATTTGAAATATTTATTATATTATGAATTTTTTTTTGCACGTTGTCGTGGAGGTGGGAACGACGACGCGTGAAGCAGGGTATGTGTATGATGGCGATGGAGGAGTGCAGTGGAGTGGTGTGTTATGTGGCATGGGAGAAGGGGAAAAGGTGGCAGGGGGTGGATGTAGCGACAGAGAATGTGTGAAGTGGATGCGCTGGGAGGGGTGGATGCGCAAAAGAAGCAATGGCAGGGGAGAGCGTTCGAGTAGAGTGAATATTTATTCACTTAGCACAATCAATATTACTGGAACACTGAGAATATTTGATAAGCCATTAATAGGACAAATATATATTGATAATTGGATAGATAAAAAGATGTTTTACAAGAATTAGTGTCGGGTATTTTATACCCTAAGTGGTAAGGGGGGTGACTTTTCAAGTCACCTCTTGAGTAATTAATTAATTACCCTAATTAACCTACTTAGTATTAAATGTTAATATTTATAACATTTATATTTGTTACAAAATATGGGTTGATGCCATCAATGGTTATGTTCAATCGGAGGTTGTGTACTTCATCCTTGAATTTATCGGTCCATGTGTCCTCTATATGCTTCATGGGTATTGAATCTGTTGGTATTCATAACACTCCTTTCTCACTTCAGTGTGATGCATGCCATCCTTGCATCATAGCTAATTCTTTGCAATGAAATATCCTTTGAATCCTTGGTACGATAGGCATGTGGCTCCATGTCTTATGAGGAGGCTCATGTGCTTTATCCTTGTTATTAGATTTTATGTACCTGTCATTCCCACATTTTGGACATATCTCTTTGTATGTGTATTCACCTCTATATAGAATACAATCATTGGGATATGCATGATATGATATGTACTCAACACACAACATTTTCAACATTTTCTTTTCCTCTTTGCAGCTTCCAGGTAAGACATTACCATTCATAAGTACCTTATATTTGAATAACATATAGTTAGTGGGAAATACAAATGTACAATGTCATTTAACATTTATAAAATTGATCATTTTCAATTATAATTGTGTAACAAGATTACTCAAAATATAATGTAGTTGATGGCCAGTTCCCTCAACATTGCTGAGAAACACTCATCTGGCATGACATACTTTGATTTCAAGTTGTATAGTAACATTGTTGTCCCCAACTATGTAGACTTTGGTCGGCCAGGTCCAAAGAGAGGTGTAGAATTTATCGATTTAACATTGTCGAAGAAGGATTTAGTGATACAAGAGTCATCCCCTAGCTCATTTCCTTGGAATGTATGAAACAACATTGCATCCATGGCATGTCTTTATCATAATAACTCATCTGTACCAATTTCTACTTCATTTCCTCCATTGCCAACATGTGAAGAACTGCTATTACTGTAGTCATTCCTAATTGGTGAGGATGGACACAGTGGAAATTGAATAGGTGGTTGACTCAACCATGCTTGGTATGCTTCCTCTCCAAGTTGCTATCTTTTTTCATCCCTATCTAGATTTGACATTGTACCAGAGTGCAAGGGAAGATGGTAACTTATGTTGCTCATCATTGGAATCTTGATTTAAAAAATATTGAACATTACATCGATGATGTTAGTAAGAAAAATGCAATTGGTTTGATATATTATTATACAAAACAATTATTACAGAAGCACAAGAATCATTACCAATAGAAAATGTTAAGTTGCAAACAATTTATAAAGCAAATGTTCAGATTGAGTGATAAATAAACATCAATTCCACATTAAATAAAAAAAATTAAAATCGAGCAACACATTTTCAAATTCAATTTATAAATTAAATTAACAATTTATCAAACATAATTTCAAACTAAACAATACATTAACATGGTTCCCATTGTAAATTGACAAATACAATTAATCAATGTTTTTTTGTCTTATGCCCCAAGGGAACCTCTAAGGGTAATCCCGATCCAATAAATCTCTGACAAGCAGTTGGTGGTCTACGAAAGTTGTTGTTTAATAACAACTCATCACCATGAGACAGACTATGTATTGCATTACAGCAACACATCTTGATGCTTTCCTTTTCATAAAGAACTCTTGTCATTGAAGTCTTCCTCAAATGAACAATTTGCAAAAAATAAAGAGCACCTAGAACTATTTATGAACCCTGCAATATTCCCATGAGTGCATGGACGACCATATATATATAATAGGTTCTTCTTGTTAAAGTTTCCAAAAACATAACCATTCATGCACATACTGTACATGCAAATTCTATGCTTATATTTAACAACATTCATGTAATCAAACCGAAAATAAATAGGACCACAAAATGGCATAAGTGCTACCATTTTTTTGGGACGAACAAGTACATGTGAAAGGATAAACAACCCAAGATTCGCAGCATCAATATTACACTTTGCAATCATAAAATGGTTACCACAAAAGAAGAATTCATTTCCAACATTAGGAATAGGTGAAGAAGATGTCCAAGTGCCATACAAAGAGCGGTTGTAAGAAGTTTTATATTTACTTTGCAAATTCACAAGAAGGGAGAAATCATCGCTACCCTCCAACAATTAGACGAACCTTGGTGTGTACTTGGACGCTTTTTCTCTCAACTCATGAAACTTTTTGGATCTTCTAGCAGAGATGGGTTTGGTGAAATTCACATCATACTTTGGATTACTAGAACTTTCAGTTGACTGAACATAAGCAGAGGGGTTCTTCAATTTAGGATGAGATATAGTTTTTTTGGCTTCCAATTTTTTCATAGAAAAGCATAGAGAAGTGTTCTTCACTAGTACAAGTGATCAATTTTGCCACGGAAAAACGTGGCAATATCCACGGAAAAGCGTGGATATTTCCACGTCTAAGTGTTTTTTGTTCCGTGGAAACTATTTCGTCGCAATAGAGACGACCCCTAATTTGCGTCGCAAGAGCGACAATGTTGTATATTTCATTAAATGTCTAATCCGTCGCTATATCGACGCCTTGCCATCTCTATAGCCACGCCGTTCCGTCGCTATAGCCACGCTCTGTATAAGGTTTTTAAAAAAATGCAAATCCAAGCCGTCGCTATAGCCACGCATTTCCGTCGCTATAGCCACGCCATTCCGTTGCTATAGCCACGCTCTGTATAAGGTTTTAAAAAAAATGCAAATCCAAGGCGTCGCTATAGCCACGAATTTCCGTCGCTATAGCCACGCCTTTCCGTCGCTATAGCCACGCACCGTACAAGGTTTTAAAAAAAATGCAAATCTAAGGCGTCGCTAGATCCACGCCTTTCCGTCGCTAGATCCACGCCTTTCCGTCACTAAAGCCACGTCTTTCCGTCGCTGTATCCACGGTTGGTGAATTTAAAAAAAAAATACTTCCAGCCGTCGCTTAAGCGACGGTATTTGAAATTTTTTTTTTTAAAAATTACTTGATAAATTCAGCTTGATAGCTTTTTTTTCTTTTTTTCTTTTTTTTCTTTTTTTCTGAAAAGTTTAATTTTAAAAGCCGCCATTCAATTCAATTAATCATGTAACTAAGCCCTATTTATATGACCAACAAGACTTGTTGGAGAACGAAGACATTTTATAGAGCAAAAATATCACATTATAACAATACGAGCCTTTGAAGATGTAATAATAATCAAATCGTAACAATATATGGACTTCAAATATTGGCACGGTCTCTTCAGCCCATGCCAGTGACAAATGACCAGAAAGCAGAAGGCAGATATTTCAGATCATTAAAACTGTAAATGGAATTCAAGAAGAAAGAACATTTTGACCACTTTGAAAACCATAACTCGTGTTTATTTTGCTCATCTTAACTCTTTCTTGTTCTTCAGTTTTACAAAAACCATAGGTATACATGCACAATATGCGAGCTGTCGATCATTTAATTGGAATTCTTTCATCCGATCAGTAGAATCATGTGTTTTGGAACGAGAGGAGGTCTTTCCCACTGAAAGAGCAGAAACAATTATTTTTAACACAGAGATTACAATGGCCTCCTTCACCTGCCCTCGTTTGGGCAGACGCCTCCTCCTTCCACAACTTCTACGTCTAGTGCATAATAATAATTTGCAGTCAACAACCTTGCAGCAATCAGTACTGTGAATATATCCAGAGGTAGTATTCGCCATATTATATGTGCTGCTATATTACTAAGTGGTTCTGTAATCTCCATGCTACCGAAAACAGAGAGACCTGAAACACTTGTAAGTTAATAGCCATGCAATACGCAGCAGGTCAGAGGTCTTAGCTGATGGTATTGAATACATTCTATACCTTTATATTTATCTACAAACACATATTTGAAGGTCAAATCTACAGTGAGATGCTCTTAGATTTGAAAACATAACAACGCTGGAAATCTGAGAAATCTTAAGAACATATGCTAGCTTTAAGCTTATAGAGTCTGTACTTGGAACTCTGACAAAGTTTAGAGGAATTGTGAGCAAAGAAAACAAAGGGAACCTGATTCTCTCAACTGTATCTTGAACATGCCCCCTGTACATTAATTTTGGATGCCTCTCAGTTGCAGTAATGATACTGATCAATCGGCTGAAGAAGGCTTGAAAAGAGTTCAAATCTAAAATATTAGGCCTTACCAGCCTCAAAAGATTGAAGAGCTCTTTAAAATTGCTCTGAAAGAGGGTGCCTGACAATAACACCCATCTCCTCGTATGTATTTGGGAAAGAGCATGGAGTATGTTGGTGTCCTTGTTGCATGGGAAATGCCCTTCATCTAAAACCAACAGTCCTGGTCCCTCAAGTAGAATTTGTTGGCAAGATTGTGTCATTTGATTTTCTGATTTTTCACAAACTATACTTGAGAACTGTGAATGACTTACAAGGAGAATACTCTTCTTTTCTTTCCATTCTCTCAACGTCTGAAGCTGGTTGCATCTAAACGTTTCTACCTTATTGGTTACATCATATAGGTTATAAACAGGGATCTCCTCCACTCCCCATTTTTTAAACTCTTTCATCCATGAACCCAAAATGCTTTTGGGTGCTACAATCAGTGGCCTTTCCTCTGGGTACTTAGTCAAAAAACATTGAATAAAGCTAATCATAAGGAATGTCTTCCCTGTTCCTGGTGCATGTGCCAAAATCCAGCCACCAGGTTCTTCAGCTATAAGGTTCTTTTGCAAAAAGTTAAATCCATCAACCTGGTGTGATTTCATGTGTTTTTTCAGACGGGGATGCAAAAAAAGTTTCA
>LPNX010765897.1:26272-115344 GCA_001517045.1 Pseudotsuga menziesii
GAGTATATAGAGTCTTTAGAGAAGCATAGAGAAGAAAGAGAAGTTATGTTACAAACTGAGTTAGAAGCCATGCTGGAAAATAAATTTACATCTCTTGAAGAAAAGATCCAAAAACACTATAGAAAATAACATAAAACTCCTAGAGAATCAAATGGGTACAATGGAGATTATATTACAGGTAATAGAAAAACAAAGCCAAGATAAAAACCAAACATCCCAACAAGGAGATGTTGAAACTTTAGAAAATCTTAAAATGAAGGACATGATTAAGGAACTAGAAGCAAAAGTTAATAACAATCTCAACCTAAATAGTGTGGCAGGTAAACTAGACATCAAACCCATTAAAGAGGAAATGAAAAAATTGATAGAATTAGACCATGAGCGTAACAAAAGGGCCTTGAACCTTATCATTTTCGTTTTGAAAGAGGAGGTTGACGAGGATACATTAGCCATAGTCCAAATAGAATTACATAATAGATTACAAATTGAAACAACATGTCTCACAGAAGCAATAAGGTTGGGGAAATTAACTGAGAATAAAGGAAGGTTGATCCGGATAAAGGTGAGCTCTACTGACCATAAGTATGACATACTTAGTAAAACATCAAGTCTAAAAGGAACGGGAATATTTATAAATGAATATCTTATTCCAGAAGATCAAGTAGAATTAAGAAAGGAGGTTCAAAAGGTAAAAGAAGCTAGGAAGGAAGGAAAATGGGTAATAATCAGAAATAGAAAAATCATTATTAGAGATAGAAACCAAAAAGATAGTAATCAAATAATAATTCAACATGCTCCGGATTCTTTCTTGGAACTATCGGGGCTACCCTTGGAACAAAGGCCCCAAGCTAAGTTGGATCTCGAAAGAAGTTGATATTATATTGTTAGTTGAAACTTGGGAGCACGAAGAATCTAAGGTTCCTAACATAGATGGCTTTGTACTTTGGTCAATCTGGAACAAACAATCCTACCGTAGAGGCATTGGGGGTATAGCTTGTTACATCAGGAAGAACATCTCCCCCCATGCTAGGATTCATAAAAAAGACCTGTTACCACCTAAGTTGTACTTAGTGGTTTTTTATCAAGTGATCCTGGTGAATCGGACAAGGATAACTTGTCCAGACTTCAGAAGACCTTTGGAAGTACTTCTGGGAAGTGCTTGTTGTACTATATCACATGTTCATACCCCATGGGGGAATTGTAATAAATGTTCTAGCATGATAGTGCCTGTAAAAGACTCGTTCTCTTAGACTTTATTTGTCAATCCGATCAGCCCAGGGTGTTTTTTTCCTTGGTTATTATTAGGTGTTGAATAAACGACTGATAATTTATGAGTTTTTCACTCCATACCTCCAAAGTTGGGGTGGTCGGCTTGGCATTTAGGCCTATTGAGGTTATTAGAGTCTATGTGTCAATGTATAAGCATGCTAGACATCATGCTCGAGTCATATGAACATGTCTAAGTCCCCCTAGGTGTTTTTCAATTTTTCAAATTTTTTGTTTTTTCAGTGTTTTTTATTAAAAATTTAATTTTTCCAAAACTTAGGCTATTTTTTAATAGTTTAATTGGAAAAATTGATTTTGTAATAAAAGTGGGCCAAATAATCAGTTTCAGTCATGTAGGTGCTCATTTTCAAGCTAAGAGCACCATGTAAACCCATGGACCCACTATTTCCTAGTTTTGAGTGATTTTCCATCACTCGGGTCAAAAAGCCCCAAAAATCAATTATTGATTATTTTAATTAATAAATTGATGAATAATGGAGCAAATCCAAAATCATAAATCAATGGATTCTCAGCCGATTTGATTGAAATCAGTCATATCTGAAGCAGATTGACTGGATCTGACAAATCCTTGACTTAAGGAGGTGATCAAATCAGATCCAGAGTTGATCTTCAGCATCCTTTATGGGGAATTTTTCCCTCCCTCTCTCCTCAACACGTTTTGGCTCATCTGGATGAGTTTTGGTGGATGCTTCAGTCAACAGGTTGAGGTGTCAGTCAGATCAGCTCTCTGATTGACAATTGCACTCAGTGAGACTCAGATCTGCCTCAGTTAGACACAGATCAAGCATTGATGGACTCTCCATCAGCATATTTGGTCTATCTCCTTGGGATTTGCACCCCCCTTGGGCTGGATCTCCTGGTTTTTGTATATATCCAAGCACAGCAGCCTCTTCCAAGCTAGTTAGAACTGAGATTGAGGTGCTGTTGCTATTGTACTGTTGTTATTCTTCATTTGAAATAAAGAAAAGTTTTGGAGGCTAGACAGTGTTGTGCCATTACATGTGTGGATGATTATTGCCATTATTTTACTAAGGTAACCTGTATCTGTGTTCATTTTTTTGCTAATTGCTTGTAGATCCGTTGTTAAGATTGATAATAGGCTTATTATAATCTTGATAGGAAAGGTGCTTTTCAATAAGTTTATTTTCCATCTCTTTCCTTTGATGCATGTTTAGAGATCTAGATTCAGCATGTCCTATAAGCTTATATGCATGTTATCTTGAATCTCTGTGTATATACTAATCGGATCTCACAAGTTTCTTGGCAAGTTCTTTGATTTCAGCTGAGCTGCAGGTTCCTACATTGGAGAGGATGTTGATCTAGTTTGCTTCTTCACTCTCTTCAAAACCTTCCAAAGGCATAGTCCCTTGACATTCCACCTGAAAGCTCCACTGTCGATCTTCAAGGAAACCAGCATTTCTCTCCTCCTCTTCCTCCCTCAAAATCAACATTTTTACCCGGTTACTTTGTTAATAGCTTTGATTTTGCTTAGATATATCATCTTAAAAGTAATTCCAACATAGATCTATCTTATCAAAGCCCATAGTCTAGATCTTGCAATTAAAAAGTTTCATAAGCATTCTAGATCTAGCTTTAGGGAAATCGTCCTTTTTGCATGGAAATTTAAAGAAAACTTGTAGCTTGCATGCATTAGATTTCTATTTGCTGTTATAAAAGATAAATCCAACAATTAGTGCATATTTCATTGGCTGCACAAACAGCAAGCCAAGATCCCAATTAAAGCTTGCTTTCCTTGGTTCCTTTTTCACTTGTTTAGCTAGTTTTAAGTTCATCTTTTTGAGTTAAGGTAGGCTGATCCAAAGGTACTATTAAAGTGATTTTGGGCATATGTTATTCTAACATGCTCACTGGTTTTTATCAGGTGTAACAGAAAATAAAGGAAGCTGATGTTCGGAAGTGTCCTCAGGAGCGTTCAAATACCCCTAGGGGTCTCCCATTTGACTAAAACCTTTGATTTTCGCACCTTGTAATCTCTTGATTTCAATCCATATAAGGATCAAGAGGAATTATATCAGTTATCTGATATTTTAACCGCTGTTAATAAAATTATTTTTTGAATAGTCTCTTTCGAGCCCATTCCCCATCCCCCCTGGGGGGATTTGCGTCGGTGTCCTTTTTGTTGATTTTTGCTCATTTCTTTTCAAACTAGCATTGATCTAATCTGCAGGGTAGTATAATTTATTTTATTATAAATTTCATATTCCATACTTTATATGTCAAAGTAATCTTAATACTTACCCCACGACTTCCCGATTGACCCGAAAGGGGAAAGAGATTCGTGGTAGGACTAATTAGAAAACTAGAAGTGTGTATCTATTTTCTTTTGATAATTTGTTTTTCAGCTATTATAAAATTAACCCCTCCTCGATTCCCCGATTGAGATCCACTTGGATCGAAAGAGGTTCCTAGAGGGTTTTCTTTTAAACAAGAACACCCAGTTTAAAACTTACTAAAATTGACAAGACTCCAGTGTGTATGCTCTGCACTTGGCTGGGGTTCATCAGATCAGTCAAGCTGTATCAAAAGCACTTGAGTGACTAGTATAATTAGGACTCACTCTCCCAAATTAACAAACCAACAGGTGAAAATCCAATACCTAGATCGAACCATCATGGTGGAAAAATACCCAAAGGAAGTGAGAACTTCTGAAAAGTGACCTCGGGGTGCTGATCTCTATCACACCCTAACGGGTGCGTTATGAACAATAGCCCCAGAGACTCCATTTCAGCCCACATATTCCTTGCGGGTAGCTGTGAAGGTTTAGTTTTGGATATACTCCAAGTACTCTAGGGTATATCTAGAGTCCCCCCTTTGCCTAATTTTAATCAACTCACACTTCAATTTTAACTTAAAGCATACCAAGAGGCAATCACAAAACACTCACTCCAAGCACATGCAAGTACATTGTTTCTATTTTTTGACCCCATTCTAAGGCACTGGTTATTTTCTTGTTTTATATATATATTGTGTCTCAGCATTGTGCTTTCGTGTGTTCATCTTTTGTATCTTTCCATCTTTGATCATCTATAGTTAAATTGCAAACTCCTAAGTAACTCATTCAGTTTAACATCACAACACTAAGTTATTATCCTTAGTAACTTAATAGGGTCTACCCCCCTTGGCTTCGTTAGGAGTTGAGCCTAAACAGAGGAGTCAAGAACAAGGTGACAGCCTTGACTCGAGACTTGCCCCCAACGACACACCGAGTGGCTTGAAGATTTCTGCCACGTGACCCAGGTGTGTGAAAGGCGGCAACAAGACCCTTACAACTAGTATATTTGGATAGATATTTCTGATATTAACGATAAAAAAACCTACATAGCAATCTGTTATTTTGCCCCTATTAATTCTAACTTCTATAAGAAAAAAATTTAGATAAAAATTGTCCTTACAATGGTTTAGAGAATGATATTTCTAGCCTAAGGAATGAAGGTAATATCCTCTTAATGGGTGACTTTAAGGATCGTAGTTCAAGCAACCAAGTATTATTATAAGCAATTATTCGAACCCTAATCCTCTTTGGTTAGATGAATATATTACTCTAGTTAGCAAGTACAACATAAGCTATGAAGATCTAAGGGAAAATTTGTTTGGGTCTGAGCTAGTCAAGCTCTGTAGTGCTCAAGATCTCATAATTTGCAATGGTTTAAAGAAGTGATCCAATTCTAGCCAGATGACCTATATCCATGGGCTTGGTAGCAGCATGGTAGACTATGTTATTTATGATACCCCTTTATACAATGAAATAATAAATTTTGACATCCTAAAGGAGCACGAGTCTGACTCAGATCATAGACCTTTAATTGTAACTCTCAATTTTGTCATGCATAGAGATCCCATAGAAGATAATCCTTATAGCCAAAAGAAATTGATCTTTGATAGAAATAAAAATGATCTTTTTCTAAATGATTTAAAAATTGATTTGATTCCTTTATCAAGTATAGACAACATAGAACACCTCTATCATAATTTTACTACAACCCTCTCACATTCTATTAACAAGTTCTCAATTGTAGTCTCAAGTAATAAACGAAATAGAAAAACCAACCCTTGGTATGATAAAGATTGTAAAAGTGCGATGAGAGAAATTAAGGAAGCTCTTGATGAGTCTCTTAAAACTGACAAGGTAAAAATTTACAAAGCCCTAACTAAAAGAAAAAAATGCAATATATTCATAAAAGACAAGAAAATCTCTTACACCTCTCTAAGGTGGCTCCTAAGAAATTTTGGAGGCAGATTCTAACTAAAAAAACTAAAGATAATAATAGAATTACTTTACACGATTGGAATCCCTATCTTAAAAAGCTTTATGAATCACCAAATGTCATAGACAACTATGAAACCCTGCTCACAATGGTAGAAGTTTTCTCATTAGAAGACATAGATTTTGGGGTTACGTGTTTGGAAAATGGAAAAGCTAAGGATGTTGAAGGTTACCAGGAAGAAATCTTAAAAATTGGAGGTCATGTCCTCATCCCTCACATCCACAAGCTTTTCAATCAAGCAGTAAGCAAAGGTTCCCTAAACCTTGGACTAAGAGCCTCATTATCCCTATTTTTAAAAGTGGGGATACAAATAACCCCTCTAATTATCAGACAATTATGATTAACCCCCTCTTAGACAAGTTATGTGCTATTATTTTGGAAAAGAAGATCAATAGATGGCTTGAAAGTGAAGGTAAGCGGGCTAAATGCAAGCGGGTTTTAGAAGGAAACACTCAACAACGGACCACCTCGTTACCCTTAGGATCATTGTGGAGGAATCTCGTAATGATAAATCCAATATCTTTTGTTTCTTTGTGTACTTTAGAAAGGTTTTCAATACAGTGCCTAGAAATAACCTTTGGAATAGATTAGAAGAGCTAAAGGTTCCTTTCTAGTTGAGAGCTGCCTCAATAAGGTTATACGAGAATGTAATTACCAAGTTTAAGAGCAAATAGGGGTGGTCGAGAGATATTAAGTGCAATATCGGAGTTAAACAAGGTTTCCCCCTCTCCCCTACCCTATTTGGAATTTATATCGATAAGCTAGAAGGTTGTTTAGAAGAAGCAGGTTGCGCTAGCACGTTCTTAGCTAGGTAGTCATCATCCTTCTTCTCTATGCTAATGATATTGTTCTTCTGGAAAGGGATCCGTCTGATCTTGATAAGCAACTACGACTTATTAAGGATTTCTGCTCTACCATGGGTATGACTGTCAACACTGACAAAACAAAAGTTATGATTATCAAATCCAAGAAGGACACTTACGCTAATTTTGTGTATGACAATAGCAACTTGGAGGAAGTGTCTTCTTACAAATACCTAGGAATTAATATTTATCACAAACTCAACTAGAACTATAGCATTGAGAAAAGGATTAATGGAGGGTGGAAAGCTTATTCTGGTCTTGAAAATAATTGTAAACCAACAAACCTTGTGATGTGGGAAAAAAAAAGCTCCTCTTTGAAACTTTAGTCACTCCTGTTATCTTGTATGGTTGTGAGGTTTGGGGTTGCAACATCTCTAGAGAATTTTGGATGAAGATTGAGCAAATCTAGAAGTGTTTTATAACGTATAACATCAAAATTAGAAGCAATACACCATATCCTATTCTCCTTATAGAAGTGGGTCTTTCCCATATCGAGAGCCTAGCTATGACTAGGCTCCTATTGTACATACACAAAATCAATAACATGGGAGACCATAGACTTCCTAAGCTAGCTTTTAATTCCAACCAAAACCACCTAAGGCTCAAGCGAGGTTGGTATAAAGATACCAGGCCCTGGTTAAACCACTGGGAGATCGACGAAAATGTTGCATTGCAAAATATTAATAACATTAAAAATATTGTTACTTCTAAGTTAAAGAGAAATTGTGGTGTGAGAAAGATTTAGAAGCTAAAATAAAATTAAGATATTATAAGGAGGTCATCAACCATACTCTAGAAGATCAAAAGTATCTCTCTGTATTAACCAGTTCAAAGAAAAAAATTAATATAGCCAAGATAAGAACGAACTCTCATGAGCGTCATAGTGAAATAGGTCGTTGGACAGTTCCTAAAACACCATGGGGGGAAAGGATCTGTCGTCTCTGTGAGAATAGGAGCATTGCAGATGAAAATCACTTTCTCTTAGAGTGCCCTGCGTACACCCACATTAGATCGCAGTTTCATATTCTTTGTTGCAATACCGACCTTCCTAGCCTTTTGACTTGTCAAAATTATTGTGAGCTCGGGACGCTTCTCACCAAGCTCTTTGAGCATATGAATACAATTTTAAAACAAACTAATTAATTTGTTTCTTTAGTTTCGATAGACCAAAGTTTAGTCTTAGTAGACGTTAACCACCACCATCATCACATCTATGTAATATAGTATTAAAATGCATTATAATTATATAGCTTAAATTATATCTATGTTAAAATGCATTATATTTATATAGCTTAAATTATATCTATGTTAAAATGCATTATATTTATATAATAGTGTAATGACTCTTTTTATATTGCATTATATTTCATATAAGTGAACGACAATCTGGCATTAAGATTCACAAGAAGGGAAGGAAAAATCAAAAGCTTTGTTTTCTAAATTTAATATTATAAATTTTAGTATTTCTTTGTATATTACGAGTTTTAATATTTTTTTATATTAAAAGAAATAATTTTATATTTTATTATAAATATATAAATTGTTAATAAAAATGGATTGAGTAGACAAATTGTCTTTATACCCAATCAAGTAGTTAGTTGTCTCTTGTGTTATAAAACTTTATTTAAATTTTTAATAAGTATTCTTATGTAAACCTTTACCAAGTATTCTCATCTAATGTAGGTTGACAATACAAAATAATGTGCATTGTATACAAAATAATGTACATTGTATGATTTGTTAGGATTTTTTTTTAATGTAAAGGTTTAAAGGTTTACTGTATTTTGAGAAGAAATGTGTATTCTATGCCTTAATATGATGGAGGCTACTGATGGATGCATGCAATATGTATGTTTAAATTCGACATGGAAGTGGATTTAATATAATATTTTACAAAATGTTTTTTTTAAGTTGAGATCTATTCTATTAAAAAAGAGAAAATAATAGTACATGCATAATTATAGACTGACCTGCTGAAGTGGAGTAGATATAGAGTATCAAAGTGTAGCTAGGCCCTCTCTCTGGGAGGAAAAACAGATCAAAAGTGACCCTCCCTCTCGAAGGGAAAATAGGCCTTCCAAGTAAACATAGACAAAACCTCCAAATGTTCAAGGAGGGTAAGGCAAAAGCCATCATGTGGACATTACATAAACAAAGAAACATGATAAAAAATGAGCGGCACGTGGCCAGTAAGGAACCTGAATGTAGGCCATGCAAGCAGACATAAGGACACATGGCCGCAACGACCATGGGTCATGGTTTCTACCCAGGCCATGGTTCTTCTGTGATTAGACATGTGTAACTTGGAGATGCTGGATGTGCAAGCTCGCCTGAAGATGTCGCCGAACTGTCACCAGATGTCGCCATTTCCTCGTCACTGGAGCCGGAGTCTTCCTTCCCGGAGACTGCAGGTGGGTTTTTGGTGGGTAACGGAGAGGTCTTCTTCGAGACAATTGGGTTGGATGAGAACTTACACGCAGTGCTGGAGGAGGGTCGGAGATGCGGAGGGGGAATGGAGCGCTGTGTTGGAGTAGAGGAGGGGGCCAAGGATTCAGGTGGACATGGAGAGGCTTGAGGCAAGACTGGTTGAGGACTCGGTGGTGTGGTCTCTTAGGGAGTCGAGGGTGGTTGAATAGGAGGGGCTGGGTGTGGCAGAACCAGTGGGTTGAATCTGAGGACTAGGCACGTGAGCAGGTTTTTGAAGACCCAGTAGTTATGTTGGCACTCCACTGTACATGCAGCTGCACCAAGCGCTCCAGACAATTCGTCCTCCCAGTTCGAGACAATTCTTTGCACTTCCTCTAGAATTTCCAGGTCAAAGCTGTTGTTGCTAGCCTGAGAAGAGAGAGGAATTTGGCCTTCTGACCGAGCATGGCATCCTCGTCCCTTGTGGGAAGTGCCTCTCTATCTTCTAGGCATGGCTGGGGGGTGGTATTGTGCAGAGAAATGAGAAGACTGGCTTGAGCAAGGCTCTGGGCTGGCGAGCTCAGATAATGGAGAGCAATTCAGGGGCACAGAGCAGCAGAGTGACGAATCAATGTAGCCTGAAGCAGAGGGTGGTGACCCTGGTGCTTAAAGCAACCATGGAGAGCATCAAGAACCTGGAGAGCGCTAATGAACCAGAAGAACGGAGCAGCAGAGTAAAGCAGGAAGACCGTGATAGGTGCGCGATAGTTGCCATTGTCCCAATTGAATGGCGCTTGTGCGAGGCGCGGCTTCCAGGAGGAGAAGTAATGGCGCCCAAGCTATAATGAGACTGCATCGTCCTGTTGTTGAGCTGAGGAGCGGCCACTTCTATCTAGGTCTATATTTTACAAAATGTTAAAATAACAAATATTTTATGGATTAAATTTATATTGTTAAAAAAACTTAAAAAAACAATGTGAGATATTAATACATATATCAATGTAAATTTATGATAACTAAAAGTTTTTTAAGCACTAAAAAATTTATATTTTAATTTTACATATTTTTATTTATTTATAAAATCTATATTTAAAAATATAAATATATGTTAATATAACTCATAATGATTAACATTAACTATATCACAAATGTTAAATTGAGTATATAAATCTCATTAAAAAAAACATCAAAACCATGCTTTATTTTCTTTATATGAAATAGATGTGAGATTATGATATTGTTTTTTTCAAACCTATACACATTACACATCTAATATCAACCATACTCTATTGTCCACTTTAAATGAAAAAGTTGATATAATCATACAATTCTTTATATTATTTTATATCTATTTCAATTTATTCTTAATTTTTATTTTTATATGTATTAATTTAATTTTCACAAAATTCATAATTTTGTAATTTTTTTTTAATATAAAAAACAATATACTATTTTAATTTATTTTTAATTTTTATATATTAAATTAATTTTTACAAAATTCATAATTTTGTA
Organism: Pseudotsuga menziesii; assembly: GCA_001517045.1. Classification (NCBI taxonomy): domain Eukaryota; kingdom Viridiplantae; phylum Streptophyta; class Pinopsida; order Pinales; family Pinaceae; genus Pseudotsuga; species Pseudotsuga menziesii. Next base: position 36,627 of record LPNX010765897.1, read on the forward strand.
ATATTTTTTTTAATATGAAAAGCCGTAGACATAAGTAACTCAAACCACTAAAATATTTAGACAAACCATAACAATAGAAAAATGCCCTTCCATGATAAATGTTGATATGTATAAACTAGTAATTCTTCTCAGCACTACTTTAGTCCTTTGTCAGGCATAAAATTCTATTTACTCAATCTTTAATGCACTTCCATTATAAATGAGTAATTCTTCTCTGCACTATTTTAGTAATTCTTCTCTGCACTACTTTAGTCCTTTGTCAGGCATAAAATTCTATTTACTCAATCTTTAATGCCCTTCATTATAAATGTTGATATGTATAAACTAGTAATTCTTCTCTACATTATTTTAGTTCTTTGTTAGGCATAAAATTCTATCTACTCAATCTTTATAAAAAGAAGGCTTTTTGGTTAAGTTGATATCAATTTCAACACAACTTGTATCAATTTCATCTTAATATTACTATTAAGTTTTTTTAAGCAAAATAAAACTTTAGTTTCCACATTTAGGGTGATATCAATTTCAATACAGCTGGTATCAATTTCAGTATTGAATGACTCTGTGAAATGTTGTGAAATTTCAATATTGAAAGATTATTTTGGTAAAGTAAAATTTGTATAAAATGTTATTGTAAAATTTTTTGAATTAAATTAATAATGGTTTTTATGATTAGTGGAGTACTATACTAGTGATTATTGCATTTCTAAATAGATTTAGAAAAATATGTAGAAATTTATTAAAAAAACATTTGTGTGAAATATTGTTGTGAAATCTATTGGATGAAACTTAGTAATGGTTTTTATGATTAATGGAGAGTTATAATAATGATTATTGCACTTGATATATTTAGAGAAATGTATAGAAATTTATTTAGAAAAAACATTTATGTGAAATGTTGTTGTGAAACTCTTTGGATGAAACTTAGTAAATGGTTTTTATGATTAGTTGAGAGGTATAATAGTGATTTTTGCACTTTTAAAAGAGATTTAGAGAAATATTTAAAAATAAAAATAAAAAACTAAATAAATAAAAAGAGAATGAATTTATAGAAACTAAACAAGTATGAATTTATAGAAGCCAAAATGTTAGATAATCAAATTAACATGTATTGGGGTGAAACATAAAACTTTGGAGTTTTTTAAAGTGTCAACACTTGGTATTGATAGGAACTTTTCTTATTGAAAGGACTAACATAGGAATTAATAATCATCATAAAATTGAAAATTTCACTAAGTATAAAGTTCTTTTAAGTAATAGGTTGCATGGGAAAGTTGTGTCCAAAACTTGAGGAGGGACTAGCCTTTGAGAAATTTTTATGAAAGGAAGTCTTAAAAAACATGGTGTCAGGTTATGAAAGGTGTGCAAGAATTATTTTTTTGCTAAAACTATGATAGCGGGGAGGTCTAAGGTGTTACATGCATGAAGGAATTTGACTTCTAGATAGGGTTTTTCATTTGAAAAGGTGCTCTTGGGAATTGACTTAGGGATAATGAAAATAAACGAAGAAAATAGAAAATGCACTTGTTTTCTTGAGAAAAGTCTTCATATTAAAAGAGGGTTTCAATATCAAAGTAGTTCTCCATGCAAATGATACAAATTTTGCATAGAAAAACAACTTTGCATGGAAAAACAAATAAGTGTATGGTACATAATTACATAAATCATGCCAAACAGACAAGGAAGTAGTTGCACTTTGATTTTTTTATTAGAGTGTTATGAGTGAAGAGATTCCAAAAGTTGACTAAGTATGGATCCTAACTTAGTTCCTAAGGTAAGGATAATGTTGGGAAAGGGTATGGTTGAATAAATTCAAGTAAATGAAAAAATAAAAATTACATGAAAGAAAGACAATTTTACTCATTTATAAAAAAATATAAACATTTTCCTTCTATTATAAGCACTAACCTCTTAATCCATATCTTTCAATTTTAAAATCATACAATCTATTAAAAATTAAGAAATTGCATTTAAAAAAAAATTGAAAAAAAATTACATTTTGTGCAATTGTGAGCATGCAGGAGAAAGGACATCCTTATGATGGCCATTTACCTCTTCTATAATAAAAACAAAATATTAAAATAAACTACTTTGTTTTTTTTTTTTAATTATTTCAATAAATGATAAAAATCAGTGTCATTACATATCCATTATGAACGTATAGAAAAATAATATAAATAAATAATTAAAAGTAAAATACACCCACCATTAGCAATAAAGATTAAAAATTACGTAGCCAATCCATGATTTGTGTGAAAAGTTGTTAGATTTTATTTGATTGGTTGTGTAACAATGATGTGGTTGTCACGTCACGTCCACTATGTAGGTTACGTTAGATATAATTCCTTTTAAGTAAGTCTTGGACCCCGTTAACTATACGATGGGATTGAAAGTATTAGAATGAAACTCTCTAGAGATGGTTTTGTTATATAAGCCATATAAATTTTATTTAGGGTTTTGTGTTTTATAGTTATAGTGTAAGGGTATGAGAATTATTATTGGTATATATTTATTTCAAGTTTGGCTTTATCAAAAGTTAAGAAGGATGATTTTTTTTTAAATATAAATATTTTTTTAGTTTAAGATTTATTAAATATTCAAAATGTAATAGTAAAATAGTTATCTATTTTAATTTGGAATTATATTGTAAATGTTAACATATAAATCTTATAAATAAACAAAAATTGTATTGATTAATTAATTATGAAGTAAAATAGTTATTTACCCAAATTTAATCATAAAAATGTTAACTATTTCATATTATAAAGTATAACACATAAATTTTATAAATAGACAAAAAATTGTATTAATTAATTAATTATGAAGTAAATACTTATAATTGACCTAGTTATTATTAATTTGTAATTATAAAAAAAACTAATCTCTAACTTATTATTTTTTATTAACTTAATAATACACACTTTAATATATTTTCCATTACAATCTTTTAAGTGCCAACTATTTATGAAAATATTTATTTAAATTATGAAGATGTCTGATGAAAAGAATTAAAATTTAATTTGTATTTATATATTATAATTTACAATTTAGCCAGCTTAGTTTCATAAATTATTTTATAATTTTTTTCTCATTTTCAGATTCTGATGGGCACCACGAACAAAATGAGAGCTCGCATCATCCAGGGTAAAAAGAGTAAAGATGAGGAGAATCACCCGCCTGAGCCTCCCCGGTAAAACTGAAACACCGTGAGCATGCTCCAACCGCAGTTGAAATGGGTACTTAACACGTTTGCGTCTCTAAATCCGACAGCTGGAGGAACCCACGTCAGCATTTAAGGGCGACCACCATACTTATCAAAATAGTTCCACGTGTCATTACCGCCGCTGTTTTGTTCATACACCTCACTACATAGGTAAAGAGCAGGTAACTATACAGATGTTACCTGCTCTTTACAGGTAACTAAGCAGGGTTCGCCGTCATTGTCGGGTGAGCCAGCCACACAGATGTTCCTTTGAACTTTCATTATTTGAAAGAACATTGACTCACACGTGGCACCTTTGAATGCATTGCCCTTTCATCGTTGACAGCTGTGGTCGGGATGCGTGCACTTTTGCGTAGGCGTGCAGGAAGCAACACTCACGGATAATGACAGTGCATCTATCACATCATGCATATGCATGTATGACTAATCAATATCATATCATCATATAACCTTCTTAGTTGATGTATGTCTCAAGCACGGTTTATGAGGCATTTTGGCTGTCAAAAATTATGACAAAACGTCTCAAAGAATGGGTAAACAATGTGTTACGGCGTATTTTTTATGCTGAATTATTTTTTAAATGATTATTAATTTTTAATAATAATAATAATCTATTTTTAAGGTCATTGTTAAGCTAGACACCAAATTGATGTATGAGACCTCCTTGTTTGTGGGACAAAGGACCCCTCCTACCCAACGATTTAACTGCTAAAGTTTACAAAGCTGTACATACACTGCTCCCTCTGGATTTGAACCTGTGACCTCTTAAGAGGAAACACATGGCCTTGTTAATAGGCTTGTTAAGATATATATGTATGTTTAGATAAGTGGCCTTCAATAGGTGGTTATTATTATATATGTAATAACGGAAATTGAAACTTTCTCATTTGATTGATGAGTATTTGGGCAAGTTTGTCTTCATTGAATGGATTTGTTTTCATTCCATTACTTTTTTATTTATTGGCCTAGCATTGTCCCAATACATGGCCGCACCCTTCCTTTCAATGCCTTGCCCTAGCCTTCGTGTCCTTCTTTTAGAGGATAAATCAATTTTGAAGTCCAAAAGTGCAACTCTAAGAGAGAGGTGGTACCATTTTAGAAGAAGCATGTTTTAAAATATGTTAATGAAGGAATTAACCCAACCACCCACAAAGCATCAACAATTTATTAGCTACCAAATTTACCAAGCATAAAATTTTTATCAGCGACCGAATTTCCCAAGCGTCACTTATGGAATTTCAGACATGCTTTGTTTTCTGTTATCGGCCTCAGAAGTTAGAAGCAAGTGTTGGATTTAGATACCCATTTCCCTAAATAGTTTGAAAGTGCTCTCCTCTAGTTGCCACAGACTTTGAGTTGCTAAATTTTGTAAGATGTTATTTTCATTTTTTCTGTAAATTTGATAATAATCTAAAAACAAATTTTAACGAAACTCTTATGTGTTTTTTCTTAAACATGAAATGTTTTTGTTATTTTGATATTGAGCTAGGTTAACACGTGACTCACAAGGCTTGTGACTGACAAAGGCATGGAAACATGGTTTTATCTATTCACAATTTTTTGAAAATTATTTATTTGATATATGTTAAAACTTAGTAACATTTTATTATTCTTGTAGCCTTAGTAATTGGTTGAAACAATTACTTATACTCATGGCCAAAAAAAACTTCTAAACAAGTTTGAAGTTGAAAGTGGTATCCATGTATAGGCAAGGAAAAGTGAATGACCCAAAGAAGAAAGCAAAAACCATGATCTCATTGGCACAAATTTTGACCATCTCCTACAAAAACACGTTGAGAATTAAATTGAACGGCATGGTTCACAATTTGAATGGAAAAATATATCACAACATTGGCTCTATATTAGTAAAACTTGTGTCCAAAAAATAGTTTTTACTAGAACAATTTTATATATTCAAATTACTATGTCAAATTATATATGTTTATATTATTCTATTTTTATATAATTAAAATAAAATGAATTACCTATATTAAAAAACTAAATGATTTCAATTATGAATGAAGCAAAACAAAAGAAATTTATTTTATCAAATTCTCATCAAAGTACATCATGGATAATATATAAAAAACTCCACTATTGTGAAAGATTTGTTGCAGCTTTGTATGTACAAGTTCACGTGCAATAATAGTTGAGGAGAATCCAAAAGAGTCCATACCTTGGAAAAACAGTCTTATTAAACTTATTTTGACAGGGGTAGGAGAGAACATCATAGTACAATATTGATTGCAATGTGTTTTTTTAATGAATTGTCTCTACAAAGGGCATATTATATTTATTTGGCCTTTTAACTCAAGTCCTTTGATATAAAATGTCACAATTTCAATTACACCATTGATACAACATGTTAACCATGAAAATTTTGGTATGTTGCTTTACATGTGGCCTAACATTAACCGCTAGAAATGATTCTAAGTTCCGCCTTTTCTTTGTTTCATAAGTTTATCATTTCATGACTTCAAATACATAATGCTGACACGTGTTACTATTGAGTTACGTGTGTCACTGTTAGTAGGTTGTTTTGTTTCAACTTTGATTTTCACAGTACATGATCCACAAAAGAAAATGGGTAAATGAGTATTGTTATCTCTTAATTGGAAATTAATCTCCCTAATAAAAACTTTATATTTTTATTGAAAATTTTAAAGTGTCATGTAATTTCAATTACACTATTCATGCAACATGTTAACTTAGCAAAAAATTGTATGTTGCATTACATGTGGCCTGATTAACCTTCAAAAAGGATTCTCGGTTCCACGTTTTGTTTGTTTTTAAGTTTATAACTTAATGTATTTCGGATGCATAATGCTGGCACACGTTTCTTTTGAGTTGCCCATGTCACTGCTAGTAGGTTGTTTTGTTCCACCCTCAATTTTGTAAGGACATGATCGACTAAAAACACGATAAATGAGTGTATTTTTATCTTTTAATTAGAAATTAAACTCCTTAATAGAAACATGTCTTTTAATTGAAAATAAATTTATTAATAAAACATTATTATTGAAGGGTAATTTTCTTCATAAAACTTCATTGTTTAAGGGCTATGTTTTCACTAAAATGTTGTGTGGTGAGCAAGATAAAAGTTAAAAACATTTAGAGGCTATTCAAAGTTCTTCATCATCATTTCATGGACTAAGGACTACAGTTGGATGTTCAGAGATAATCTTCCTTGAGACAATGTTGTAACCCTTAGTATTTTGTTAATGAATTTTTTTGAATAGGATCCTCTTGAATTACCTACGCACCGGCCTGATCTCTCTTTGCTATATAATATGAAATTTGAATCAATATCTTTACATGGACAAAAGTGGTGGAATCCATGTACAACTAAATACCAACCTCAAGTGTTTACCAACAACAAAGTAAAACAAAAAGAAAACATAAGAGGCTATGGAGAAAAAGGAAAACTTCCTTGCAATAACAAGAAAAAAGAAAGCAAAGAAAATAATAACAGCTACCCTTGCAAGTAAAAATATGTCCTTCTTTCCCTAATCCTAAGCACCAAGAAAAAGAAACACATCAAAAAGAAGGAGAAACAATATATATGTTCCAAGCCACTTTAAACACCCAAACTTACCCATTATAATTTAAACCTCTCCTATGATTTTTTGTAACTCTCTCAAAATATTCAATGTTGCAAGATGCCAATGCAATATCCACTCAAGAAATGATAACACTACTTAACACAACAACGACTTTAATTACATCCTTCATTTTCATCTCGTGTAATGAAAAATTATAGAAAATGTGAAAGTGCAGGTGGGGAATCTGTTTATTGTAAGTAGTAATTCCATGTGTGCACCTTCCAGAAGAATAAACATAATCTGTTGAAGATGGTTATATTTTTATATTATTATCACATTTATGTGGATGGTTCAATAAGATTCAAATGGATATTTCTGCATTGAATGTTATTCAAATTAGTGTTACAAATATCGTGTCGGCGAATATATCGTCGAGGGTCCAAAAATAAATTGTCGGATTTATCAGTGAAAATGTCAGCAAACATCAGCAATATATCGACAAAATAAAAAATAAAAAATATTAAAAAATACAAAAAAGAAAAAAATCACAATATATTTGAAAAAATTGGCAAATATCGTCAAAAATCGACAAATATCGCAATAAAATTGACAAATATTGCGATAAAATCGGGAAAAAATTGCCAAAAAATTTGGGAAAATATCGGGGCGATATATTGCCGATATATCGCCAGTGAGGTAACATCGCGATATATCGTGATGTTGCTGATATATCGGCGATATTTGTAACACTGATTCAAATTGATATTCTTTATGAGGTAGTTAACCTAATTGATTCTTTGTGATGTAAATTCATGTTAACATATCTCTTTGTTATTGTTTATGAAGCAAATATGTTTAAAAAATTCATTTCTCAATGGCATATTCCAATTCTGTGAATTTCGTCTACATTCATATGTGTATCTCTTTGAGAACCTACAAATGTCCCTCCCATTAAATCCAGTGATTGCGAATTAGTAATTATGGAATATCTAGGTTTGCAGGTTTGAGTATATCCTAGGAATATGTGGATGGAAAACGTGGTTTGCGTGTTTATAAATACATGGACGTGACTGCATGAGATTTCATGTATCCACTAAATTCAACATAATACAATACAATAGACTTGGGATTCTATTAACTACGTATATTGAAACAATATATGACATGTGGTTCCTTAATGATAATTGAGAATTTAGGGTAGGGATGTAGGCCAATTGGCAATTGCACATTATATTAAGGTGTGTAGGTTGTTATGCTAGTCACTAGTTTAAGTCTCGATGAAACCTGGGCGAAGGTTTAGCCCTTAGGGGTTATAGTGGTAGCCATCGGAATCGACCTCATGTCATGCGAGTACAAGATTGGCACCATTGTTGATTCCCCTGGTACAAGAAAATGATAATTGAGAATTTGTTATATCATGTCAGTCTATGGGTGGCTTGTTGTAGATTGAAACAATATCCAATAGATGGCTCCCTTATTTTCTATATCATAGAAATCTATATGTACTACATGTTATTTCAAACAAATTATGTTTGAAACATGGCCCAATTAATGAGATATTGCCCTTGGATCTGTTATCTAAGTATTTTTTCATTGCTAAGTGCCATTTTAAGAGTTTATATGTTTTCCATTGTGTTTTACATGAATTCAATCCACAACATCTAACTTGGGAATTCGATCATGAATTTATATAAGATGGTGAGGAATGTATATCTTATGTAGTTATGGAGGTATGGGATTGAGTACAATCACAAAAAGTCATCCATTTCCTTCATTTTCATTGGGGCCTTTTTTGAATCTCAGGAATTATTATTCTCATGCGCAAGCATTGCTTAAGGGATGTATGTTGTTCTCTTGTTGTTTTTATTAAAAACTCAAATTAGATCACTCAAGGAATCAACATTGTGAGGCCCAAGATGAGAGATGGATGTTTGTAAAAGAGCTTAGAGGTTGGTATATTTAAGTGATCCTATCCCTTCCATATAGTTGATGCTCATTGGTTACTTGAAAATCAACATTGTGAGGGCTATGATGAGACATGGATGTTTGTAAAAGAGCACAAAGATTGGACTATTTAAGAAATCTTGTCCCTTCCTCAAAATTGATACTCACTGGCTACTTGAGAGTCTAGGATTTACTCTCCCAAGTTGCCCTCAAGAGGAAATCAGTGTAATTGATTCTCTTCGACTACACTGAACCACACTAGGAGGGAAGAAGATTCTTAAGTGTTTATTGAGAAAAGAAAAGAAATATTTTCCTTGTGTTGTCTAAGCCAATGGAAGAGAGTGACATGGTTCTTTAATAGTTAGATGAGCTAACTAGAGTGCTTAGTCATGAACAATTTGCATAATCCATGGGATTTTTTGGGTTGGGTTGAAAAATGTGTATGTATAGCTTGTTTCCTTTTCCCTAGTGGACATGTATCTTAACTTGAATACTCCTATGAGAGACATCTAGAGTAGGTAAAACCAAGGATTTCGTTGGAATCCATACAAGTATGGTGAATCATACCAAACTTGCAGGTGTAAGAAGGTGATCTAGATAAGAAATTCCTTTAACCATGTTTGAGTCATCTATATGGTTGATTAATGATATATGTGAGCATGAATAAATTGAGAATGGAGCCTGGGTGGGATATGGTTAAGGGATGGGACATTGCACATGTAACATTTTTGAAATCCCTTTTGACGGATTCATGTTATAAATCTTGGAACAACAGAAAGATTCATTATCCCAAGAATTGAATGATTGTAAGGAAAGATTGCTAAAATTTGCAGAAAAAATGCATAAATGGGAAAAGGAAAGAGCTCATCGTATAGCTTAGATTGACGTGTTGAATTAAAATCAAATAGGTTTGTAAAAAGAAAAGGAGAAAAAACAAATTGGAATGAAAAAGATGGGCCAAAAAAGTATGGAAGAAACCACAGAAAATGTGATTCAAGCTATGTCTCAGGTTAGCTTGAAAGATGAAGAAATGAAGGAATTAGAAAGCGAAAATAAAATGCTAAATGAAGAAATTAAGAAAAAGGAAGAAGAAAAGAAGAATTTTGAAGATAAAAATAAAGAATTGCTAGAGAAGAATGAAAAAATAATGGAAAGAGTATCAGGGAAGATAAATGTACAAGGAGATAGACATTTAATCTGGGATTTAATAATCACTGAAGCTACCAAATTAAGACCTTATCTTAATTTTATTAAAGATGAGGAGGCGGTGATAAATACAACAATGCAATGATGTGTAGATATGAAAGGGACTTTGGAAAAAAGGCACAAGAGATGGCTCAAAACACCATTAATTTTCTTAATTATTTATCAAAAGAGGATTTGAATACTTTGGAAATTAAAGATAGAATTACAATTATAACTTGTGAAAGGAGGATTATTGGAAAGCATCACCATGTTGAGAGTGTCCAAGCAAAGACCAATCAAATGTTGCAGTAGGTTAAGTATTTTAAAGGCTTATTTGCAAAATTATTTCATAAAGGACTTCCTTCTTTTTGGAATGAAGAAAATAAATTGATCCCTCAAGTTGATTGCCAAGCTTTATTAGTCCAAAGTCGAATGAATCATAAAGAATTTGAAGATATGGTCCAAGCTTTAACATGGAAAACAATAATTGATAAGCTTGCAGTAGACTTTGAAATTTTAAATCAATTTAAAATTATAGGGGCTAAATTACCTCTTATATATTTTGTAGACCATGTATAACTGAAGGTTTTGGTTAATGAAATGACAAATTATGAAATTCCTTCCATAGAGCAGTGGAAGACATTTGAAATTTTTGGAAAGATGAGGTACAAATTGCATCAATGAAGACACTTGTTAGTAATACTCAAGCGAAGATTTATGTTTGTTACAGAGAAGATATCCTATGGATTTGGGTGGAACACAACAGACAGGATGACACCAGAAATGAACCAATTTCAAATCATGCTAAATATATAAACGAAACTAACACTAAGGGACAATAAGCATGCCTTATTTTGGACGTTCGAAGTAGATCCCCGTTGAGCTTTCAATCAAACTTGTACGGACATATTGTCCTCAACAACAATAAAATATAAAAGCATGATATATGTAAAGTGTTAGAATCCAATCTAGCATGTTAAATTCCAATACATAAACAAAGTAATTACATTTTTTGGATAAGAATATTCATAATTACACATGAAATGGATGAGAAATGGATATTTATATTAATATGAACAGAGATACAAATGACAACCTCTATTGGCACCTCATCAAAATCGAGAAATTGAGAAATCGAGTCCCTTCACCTAGGCCTCCACCACTTCAATCCTCCATACAAAGGAAAGATCACAAAGACAAAGGAAAGCTGGAGAAATAGCACTAATGGTTGCTTCAAGGACAAAGGGATGTTGAATCAAGTATATAAGAACGGGGCACAATTCCACTATAGTTGTTCTCCAAAGTTCTCCCCCTCTCCTCCTTTAATGCTTCATAATAGCTCAATATATAGCCCCTCAATGGGAAGTGAAGGGTCGAAATGGAGCATTTATCGACATATGGAGGGCCAAGGATCAAGTCATTTATTACTTAATGGGGGGAAACACCAAATATTTTTGTTTTTTGAGCATAAATCCTGATGTACACAGGCGACAGTGCAAGCTCCGTATATGCGGGTTGTAGACTTGTGACACGTGTATATATATATATGTGTGTGTGTGTGTGTGTCCTTTTAAGGGTTCCAATGGAGCATCAAGGTAATAGTGAGAAAATGGGGTAAAAAGGGTCTGCATAGGGACAGGGATAAGCCATCAAGGCATGATATATCAGGTGTGGCAAATCATGCTATAACATATTCCCCCTAATGTGCGAGGTTAGAGGGATACAGGATGGCCAAAATACATTATAATGGTCCTAGGAGTGGAGTAATGAAGACTCAAGTGGAAAAAACTAGCCACTTAGTAGTATAATACAATGATAGATCTCTACACATGACTATAGATATGAAGTATACATAGCAGCCCCGGATTCATAACAATGCAATGGCCATGAATAGGAATAATAGACATATGTCATGAGTGGTTGTTGGTCCTCATTTTGTCACCATTTTTGCCTAAATATGTTACATATTGAACACATGTTTTGTTACCTTTTGGCGCCTTTTCTACCATACAGTTCGCCATTTAGCAGCAGGTATGGTCATATTTTGAATTTATGCAAGTTATTTTTTATTTTGCATTATTTCACGATTTTCTTGTTTAAATTCGATAATATGTAGCTATATTCTAATGTATGAAACTGTCATTGCAAAGTCATGGTCTTCAGTGAACCAACGAGCAGGTATTGTATCCATCCTAGATATGCGTAGAGCATATCCATCACATTTTCCAACTCACCGTTTGAACCGCCAAATAAACCGTGCATTGTTGTCAATTGATTCCTGAGCGTTAAAGGCATGTAATGACTGTAAACTATTGTGACCACGCGCCAACATGTTAGCATGAGCCTCCTTCTGGAAGAGCACTCGTATGATGCCTCTGTGTGACACCTTGACACCAGTTACGATTAATATGAGTTTATATGCCACATCGTGCCCCAGAGAAGAACCAGATTTGCAAAGGAGGAAACATCATATCTTAGTTATTAGTCTAGTTACCTGTCATAATGACTATTTTATCTTAAGAGAAGTCGACTAATGAAAGGGTCGAATTGCTCACCTTGTTGTAAAACATTATATATTCAGATGTTGTTATGCGAGAGGGGATAATAGTCTCTTTTAGTTGATATATGTAATCAGTCTGTTTAAAAAACTCTGTAACACCTCTTTCTTCACTTTAATGGAAGTTCTGTGAACGTTGTGTATGATCTGGTCTTAAACAGCACAAACCGGTTAACACTCCGATTGTTGAGAGGGCCCCCCCATCAACTAGAACCTTTTCTTTCCGTGTATTTTCATTCTCCCTTTCCTACAAGTAGTATAATTTTATTTCTAATTTGTTTCTGTAACTTATTTATTAAAATTGTTTATGTTATTTACTTCTTGTAGCGTAGACTTCGAGATTATGTTGATAATGTAATTTATTTCATAGGATGAGCAACCAGTTGCGTATAGTCTACTTTCCAAATTCCTTTTCCAAGTCTTTTTAGTCTATTGCTTGGTTCATGTTAGTAAAGTAGATTGCTTTGAGTCAATTACTGTAAATGCAATTCTGTCCTTTTCCATTATGTTATAAATTTAGTTCAAGTCATATTACAGTTTGTTTAATGAATAGCTAATGATGCTTTTAATTATGAATTGAATTTAAATTATTTTATACATTGAATTTAATTGCTACATAGGTCTCATTTTTGTCCTTTACACTTTGTTATCATATGCATGAGTCAGTTGTCCTCAACAAATCATTTAGATTCACTATTTTCTTGAAGTTTTAGTATTTTCTTCAAAAAAACTGTCATTCAGACAACCTGTTCTGCCTCTCATACAGACCTTCGTTTTAGTCTGCCATCCAGTCTTTCATTTAACCCTGCGCGTTTTTAATATGTTTTGAGCTTGTCTCTTTAGTTTTTTTATTCTGTTTTGATAGTAGTAGTTAGACAATGGTTATATTTCCTCTTAAGAACCTTAGATGAGATTGTTTAGATTACTTGTTAAACCTTATTCTTCTTTCTCCTTTCTTTTCACCTTATGCCTAAGAATTATGTCATGTGTTTTGATATATTGTATTGATTTGTAATTAAATCTTTGATTTGATTTGTTCCTTTATATGTGAGGTTTAAGCTTAAACGCTTTTATAGATTAAGTGTCTTATACATTGCTCATAGTAATACGATTTGTTCTCTCAATCATATAGTTATTAAAGGAATCTATAGGATAGAATTTTGATCATCTTTATAATTTTTCTTCTTGTTCATAAATCATGTCTACCTTCTTGTAGTATTATTTTATCTTTTGCAAGTAGGATTTATTTGTTTGTAGATCATCATGTTTACTATAGCTTGTAATTGGACGTTTATTAGTCTACATATTTTCGTAGAGATTAAGTTAGATTTGATTCCCTTTAGTTTCTTCACCTCATTTGAAAGTCACTTTGACACCTCTCCTACTCCTGTCCCAATTACAGTAAACCCTTACCCTCAAAATAATCAAAGAGAATGAAATTAGTGTCCATCTATTAGTTGCATGTATATTTTTAAGAAAGCATAACTAGTTGTTGTAAATTTTTCTTCGTACAACCAGTTCTTAAAATTTGTTTATTTGTAAAATAGAACTTCTGATAAAGAATAGTTCATTGTCATCACACTGTCCATATCTTTGTCTTTTAGTAGTTGTAGAGTAGTATAACTTGATACCACTCTTCCCTAGTACTTTGTTTCCGTTATCTTAAGAAGTTGGATTCTTTGGAGTTCAACTCAGTTTTTCATTTTGAAAGACCTTTTGATCTTTTGTTCTCTAAAGTATTACCACGATACCCTAGGAATCCCTCTATCTTCGCATATATTTTGTAACAACTCTAAGCCTACCAACCCCGGTCGATAATTAAATATTAGGTGAATTATTCAAGACAATATTTTACCCAACATTTTGGCGCTATTGCCAGGAGTTGTTCTGTAAGGTAGAATAGATATAGGCTGGTGGTGGGGGAGCAGTAAGACGAGAGGTAAGAACCTATGCATCTGTTATATCAGGCACCCCCAAATCCAGTAGTAGTGGTAGCATAGGAAAACCTAGAGATTCTCAGGATAGATTCATTAAGATAGTAAAATTTTGTTAAATTTTTTTATTAATTTTTTACAGGAAACATAAAACCCCAACCATCAACTTAGTGAAAAGGCATCGAAAAAAAAGAAAAAATACCTATAGGAAGTAGTTCTGCTGGAAACATAAAGAGATTCTTATGGGGGAAATCATATAAAGAGAAGAGATCCTAGTAGGAGGTCCCGAGGGCCTCATTCCTGACAAAGTTCAAAAGGAGTAACCAATGGGAACCCTTAAAGCTTCCACTAAGTCACAAAATTAGATGATACAACTTTTTAGAGGAGCTGAACTTCACTAATTTTGTCAATCTCGCCTAGGTGAAAGCTCTCTTTGGCAATTCAATAAACATGTAACCTCACAAATTGAAACCTCCATAGTAGCATCTCCTATTCCTACAAGATCCAATAAAAGAATGGGTGATCGAAGGAATATTTATCCTGGAAAAGAACGTTGGGATGCCCCATTCTCACCTTGAAATAAACCTTCTAGGTATATGCATTTTAGAACCCAAACTTACATGAAGCAGTAGGAGGAAGAATGAGCAGTGAAGAGCAATTTTTGTTCAAAATGTGAAACTAAACATCCCTGACAGGAATGTCCATTAAACAAAACCTCTGCATGCTATATTTGCACGGGGATTCATGTTTTTACCCCAGTGATCAAGATGGATCCTACCAAGATAGAAGTAATCATTGGACTCCCCTATCCAAAGACTCTTCCTCCTCCTGATCCTTAAAAATATTGTGGGTTATCATCATTTGTAAATATGTCAATATGTGTATATTTCTTTGAATAAATAAGATTCATTTCTAATCATTTCTTTGTAGGGGACTCTTTTTCTTTGTTTTCAAGAATAAAATAAATCATCTATTGAAATGGTTTTGAAATTTGGTTACAAATGGGTCTTTCTATTTTCTTTGAGCAGCTCATGGGATATTACCTGAAAAAGAAAGTACTCTAAAAAACATCCAAAACATATCTTAACATTGAAGTTTTAGAATTTCTATACATCATTTTCAAACCACTTATTTCATGATTTCGTTATGCTTTAGACATGTACATTCCCGATTACTTGAACAAGTTCTCAAAAGACTCACTTTAATTATCATGTTCTTCAGAATTTTCACACCTAAGGATTACTAGATCATCTACACTTGTTATCAAAACTTGACTCTTAAATATTTTTTAGGACACTCCAGGATAAGTGGAATTTCTGCTTGTGGGGAACATTATCTTTTATAAAGAAGATAGACTGAGATGCCTAGGACCATCTTTAAGTTATTCTGTTTTGACATGATCTATAGTTAAGGCCATTTTATGAAGAAAAAAAAATATATATATATAAATCATGTGTTTACCAAGGCTTAGCACGCTCTAGTACTAATCGACTTCCATATAATTAGAATATTTATACAAGGCAAACCTGTCAGGGTACTGAACAGGCCTGTTGGTAGCGGGTCAATGCTAAGTAACACCTTAAAAACAAGGAAGTTTGATAAATGAAGGTAAACCCGTCAGGGTACTGAACAAGCTTGTTGGCAGCGGGGCTATGCCTGCATGGTACCAAGATAAACCTGTCGAGGTACTGAACAGGCCTTCTGGCAGCGAGGCAATATCGGGTAAAAGAGATCTGGTTAATGCACCATTAGGTACATGCTTCAAAAGAAAAATATGTTTGGGCATATTATTTATGATGTCATTAAAGAATAATTGTAAGTTGGCCTTGGATCCGACAATCTAAATTCAATCAATATCCAGGATATGCTTATCCTATAAATGGGACCCATAGCTATAAACTCCTACAAATTCGAAAGTGAGCTCAAAAATTCTTGAGATGACAAGATATCCTTACAATGAGGCAGGGATGACTAGTTTTCCCTATGGTACTTTCACTTATATCTTCATCACATGATAAATGATAAATTTATATATCTACATATTTGAGCACTATTATTTTTGGATAAATGTATATATCTGAATCTTTTCCATTTATAGTTAATCTTTCTCTCTTTTACAAAATTACAACAGCATGATTGAACTTTTGTTAATTTATTTTGGTAGTTACTTAGTTTTCTTGTATGGCTTGGGGACATGCCATATCTTTGGTTTGGGGGAGGATTAGACTTCCTATCTTTATTTTTACTTATAAGAGACTCATTGCCAAATGACAAAGTGCTTGTAGGATAATGCAAATAGTGAAATTGGTTTTAAAATATTGGATGAATAAGGAAGAACGCTAGAGAGTTATTTCATACGACTTCTTTGTGGCATGGAAGCCTAGGTAGATCCACGATTAGCAACAGTTTGATCCAACAAAACTCATTTTTATGGAAATCTATATGAAGGATCATATGAAGGGCCGAATGTCGGTATGAATAAAAAGTCAAATGATGATCTAAATCAAAATTATGATATTTTCGTATCTATGGTTAAGTGTTAGCTTAATTTCGTTTGGGAAAAAAGCTGAGTCATATTATTAGAGTCACATCCATAGGGATATTATGACTAATATTGATTCATGATAGTATGGGTTAGATCTAATATGATTTCATTTTACCTCCATATGGATATGATACGACCATAGGGTACTTTTTAGTCATCAAGACTCTGCCATCACCCTTATCCTCTTTTCCACTCGCACACATAAGCTATCAGATAAGTCGACCTTCTTGTTGAACTAAGGCTATTGTTATGAATTTGGTTATACATCCATATTAAGTTACATGTTCAACTTGTCCAAAGTTCACTTTCGACATGGTTGAACTAACTAAACTTTAGAAATTCATTCACTTATGCATTTTTTATGGCACACATTTCAAAGATTACCATAATGGCACGATTGTCTAAGCATGCCGAGTTGTTTGCATGATCATTTGGTAGGTTGAATGTAGCACGTTTTAAACCAACACTGTGCAAACCTTCTCCCATTCCATTGTTTTCACTGACCATTATCACTGTAGAGCATTTTAGCCACCTTTCTCTCATACTCCATGCAAACCCTGTATTCTTCCCTCTACTTAAACAATGCCGAACCGATTTGAGCTAGAAAGTTACCAAGATTTGTTCCAAATGATAGAGTTCAGAGAATGTCGAGAAGTATTTTTTTGCACCGATTGGAACCTGTTTCTCCATCTACTGCAAGGATACGATGAGGAAATATCATTGCTTTTTGCGATGGGGTTTGATGGGAGAATGACTAGGGTTGGACATCTTTCCTTCCAAGTCACGGAGGAATCAATTATGCATGCCACCAAGCTTCCCAAAGAAGGTGAGCGATGGCACAAACATTGGTTTGTTCCACAGGAATCGCATAACTTTTCCCTCAAGCCCAAATTTCGGCATGTGACAGGCATAAAAGGTTATCACCATAGTTGGATAAATCCTAAATACATCAGTCCGCTCACAGTCATTATTCATCTGGTTACCTGTGAAGGTAAGTTTAGTGTTTTCAAATCCTACCATCTCCGTTTATTTGCCCATTTCGTCAATGATAATAGATGTCTTAATTTTCCTTTCTTTTTCCTTCGAAGTATAGAAAAAATGTCGAACCTGGTTCACAAAAATACCCTTCACCCCAAAAGTAGCTTATACCAACATAGCTTGATCAAACTTTTAATCCTGGACCAGCTCAAGGAGCGAAACAAACCTTGGGAGACTTTTGTATTCAAGGTGCTTAATCCCCATCTTAATATCCGCAAACGATCCCGTCATCTTCACCGCGAGACTAGTCAAACCTCACCTATAGAAGAGGAAAATATCAACATCGTCCACCTTGATGAAGATACCTCAGAACCTATCCCATCTGCACAAAATACCCCTGCTAGTCCTGTGTCCACCAAATTTGTACCTTTCTCACAACCTCGCACCAGGAAACAAAAGGAGAAAAATGTTCAACGTATGCTCCAGCCCAATACCCAAACCGCAGTTCATTCTTATGTGCAGACCAGTCATTCAGACAATGTGGCCAAATTAGAGAAAATCAACCCAAATTCATCCCTGTTAGCATTAGCCAGTCTTTCTGTCGAATTACTAAAGGATTCCGATCAAACGAACATTCCTGCATCTACCCAGGATATTAGCTCTGAAAAACACTTCCCTACTATTGATTTGGATCCACCATCAAGGGAAATGAGTCCTTCATGAGATTCCAAATAGTCCGTAGAGCCATCTATGCCACCGTAGCCAACAATAGACCAGTTAAATTATGATTTGACTCAATAAACGAAGAAAAATGAAGGATATGTTTGGTTGATTTTAGATCTTCAGGAGGAGAACAAAGAGTTGTGGTTACAGATTAAAAATATGGAGGAACTCCATAAGACTGTTAGCAAGGCATGCCCTTTTGAAAGTGTAGGCTAGGAAACTAAAGTTCAAACCATTTGCTTTATCAAAGTTAGAGGTAGTTGTTAACGCAACTCTGCCTCCCTCCTAATGCTATATTTTATTTTGACTAGTGGGACCTGGAATTCCTTCGTTTTGGGGGAATGTTGGTCCTCATTTTGTCACCATTTTTGGATAAATATTTTACATATTGAACACATGTTTTGTTACCTTTTGGCATCTTTTCTACCATACAGTTCACCATTCAGCAACAGGTATGGTCATATTTTGAATTTATGCAAGTTATGCTTTATTTTTCATTATTTCACGATTTTCTTGTTTAAATTCGATAATATGTAGTGATATTCTAATGTATGAAACTGCCATTGCAGAATCATGGTCTTCAGCAAACCAACAAGTAGGTATTGCATATATCCTAGATGTGCGCAGAGCATATCCAACACATTGTCCAGCTCGTCGTTTGAACCGCCGAATCAACCATGCATTGTTGTCAATTGATTCCTGAGTGTTAAAGGCATGTAATGGCCATAAACTATTGTGACCATGCGCCAACATGTTAGCATGAGCCTCCTTTTCGAAGAGCGCTCATATGATGCCTCTATGTGACATCTTAACACCAATTACGATTAAGATGAGTTTGTATGCCACATCGCACGCCAGAGAAGAACTAGATTTGCAAAGGAGGAAACGTCATATGTTAGTTATCAGTTTAGTTACGTGTCATAATGACTGTTTTATCTTAAGAGCATTCGACCCCTGAAAGGGTAGACTTGCTCATCCTGTTGTAAAACATTATATATTCATACGTTGTTATGCGAGAGGGGATAATAGTCTCTTTTAGTTTATATATGTAATTAGTTAGTTTAAAAAATTCTGTAACACCTCTTTCTTTACTTTAATGGAAGTTCTGTGAACGTTGTGTATGATCTGGTCTTAAACAGCGCGAACCAGTTAACACTCTGATTGTTGGGAGGCCCCCCCATAAACCCAAGATTTTTCTTTCTGTGTATTTTCAGGGCTCCCTATCAACCAGAGCCTTATCTTTCCGTGTATTTTCATTCTCCCTTTGCTGCAAGTAGTATAATTTTATTTCTAATTTGTTTATGTAACTTAGTTATTAAAATTGTTTATGTTATTTAATTTTTGTAGCGTAGACTTTGAGATTATGTTGATAATGCAATTTCTTTCATAGGATGAGCAACCAGTTGCGTATAGTCTAATTTTCAAATTCCTTTTTCAAGTCTTTTTAGTCTCTTGCTTGGTTCATGTTAGTAGAGTATATTGCTTTGAGTCAATTGCAATAAATGTAATTCAGTCCTTTTCCAGTCTGTTATAAATTTAGTTAAAGTTATATTGCAGTTTGTTTAATGAATAGCTAATGATGCTTTTAATTATGAATTGAATTTAAATTATTTTATACATTGAATTTAATTGCTACATAGTTCTCATTTTTGTCCTTTACACTTTGTTATGATATGCATGAGTCAGCTGTCCTCAATAAATCATTTAGATTCACTGTTTTCTTGAACTTTTAGTATTTTCTTTAGAGAGACTATCATTCAGACAGCCTGTTCTACCTCTCATATAGGCCTTTGTTTTAGTCTACCATCCAGTCTTTCATTTAACCCTACGCGTTTTTAATCTATTTGAGCTTGTCTCTTTAGTTTTTAAATTATGTTTTGATAGTAGTATTTAGACAATGGTTATATTTCCTCTTAAGAACCTTATATGAGATTGTTTAGACTACTTGTTAAACCTTATTCTTCTTTCTCCTTTCTTTTCACCTTATGCTTAAGAATTATGTCATGTGTTTTGATCTATTGTATTGATTTGTAATTAAATCTTTGATTTGATTTATTCCTTTATATTTGAGGTTTAAGATTAGATGCATTTATATATTAAATGTTTTATACATTGCTCATAGTAATACAATTTGTTCTCTCAATCATATAGTTATTAAAGGAATCAATTTCAATTTTCTTATAGTACACTAAGGAGGAAACAAGTGTTGCAAGCAAGAAAACTAGTTCCAAGCAGTGGAACATACCTATGTTCAATGTAAGGAAGTATATGTAGGATAAGGACACTTAGGGGGATGTCTCCTCCATGCATGGGATAATCAAGCTATAACAGATATATGAAAGGCTCTACTTGGCTAGGATTGAGGAAATCTCAAGCTATGTGGCTTATAAAAGTGAAGCAAGGAGTCGATATAAAGCTCAATACGACAAGTGAATTCATGCAAATCAAATTACAACTTGATACAAATGGGAGTCCCTATAGGATATGGCTAGCATAAAGTTCAAGAAAGAGTATGGAGTTCTTTACTTGAAGGCATGATGAGACTATAAGGGACTCCCAGACCTAAGGGAGGACACTTAGCATGGGTACCAAATGGAAAAGCAAGATCTAACTAGGCCCCCCATGATTACAAAACCTCTACCACTTAAGAAATGCCACTTCTAGTAGTAGTATAATAGTTTTGTGGCATCACGAAGTGGGTTCGTACCTATGATCAAGGTGACATGGTCATAGGATAATGTAGAATGCATGTGGAAAAATGGTCCTATCCTATAAGCTACTTTAGTATTATACCTGACATAGGCATGAACGAGTCAAAATATCGACGAAAGCCCACCACAAGGGGTTCCTACACAACAATATTAGGCCAAACAGTTGGGAATAGTTAATAAGAAATCCAAACTATAGGAAATGTGAGTAAAAGTTTTTAATAAATAGTAAAAAATGAACTTTTTACCATACCATTGGTTTTTTACCCACAATAGTGCATTTGGAGCTAGTTGGACCTAGAGATTTCAAACGAAGATTTCGAGAGCTATGGGCCACGAAATCCACAGTCGTTAAGACCATGCAAGTCATAATCACATTCTCTACACATTCAATGATTTAATTTTGATTTTTAGTGGTGAATTTTCATGCATGGGGCATCCAAAGATGAGGATACCAGCCCACACAGGTCATAGTTCATCGGATTGCGTATAGGGTTGGATGTACGCTGGGAACAAAAAACATCCCCACATACATACGCTCATGTTATAATAACAATCATGTATAGGGCCAGGTATTTCCAAATTCACGATGAAAACACACAATTTTGTTATGGATAATATATCCTATCTCTTAGGGTGGACCACAAAAGACAGGATGGCACCAGAAATGAACCCATTTCAAAGCATCCCTAGTAGAGTTGCCAATTTTTTATAGAGAATATTTCCTATAGATTAGGGTGGACCACAACAGACATGATGACACCAAAAATGAACCCATTTCAAAGCATGCTAAATATATAAGTGAAACTAACACTAAGGGACACGATCTCCTATGGATTGGGGTGGACCACAACAAAAGGGATGACAAAAATGAACCCATTTCAAATCATCCTATATATACGTGGGTTATAGACTTGTGACCTACGTATATATATGTAAATGTCTTTTTAAGGGTTCCATTGGAGTATCAGCGTAATAGTGAGCAAATGGGGTAAAAAGAGTCTGCATAGGGACATGGATAGGCCATCAAAGCATGATATTTCAGGTGTGGAAAATAACGCTATAAAAATGCTAAGGTCCACTTCAAAGAAGAATCAAAATAGCTTCCATCATTCTAGAAGATTATGAAGTTTTAGTTTTGTGACATATGTGATAAGTAGTTAGATTTCTATTTTTAGAAAGAAGACAGTTAGGTATTAGCTCAATGAGATTTGATATATAAATTCATTCTTTTGTAATGTAATGGAGGTTGGAACCCATGAGAGGGAGACTCATTTTGTATAGATTAATTCTAAGTTTAATAAAATTTTGCAGAGCCAAGCAGAAATTTTCTAAGCAGAGATTCTTGTGTTATGATTTTACAGTTTGTATTTCCTTTTCTCATGTAAATGTTATTCTTGTTATATTTTCATGCTTGAATGATATTATGTGAGTCATAATTCATATTCGTATATCCCGGTTCATAATATTCAAGTATTCACCAAAATATTCCTCTAAAGTTCATATTGGATTCATCTTTACTTAATGCCCATATTAATGGATTGTTCATTTTCCTTCTATTACCACCCGAAAGCAAGAACGTACTTGTAAGAAAGTATCTATACTACCTATGTAAGGAATCATATTTCCAAGAATATTTTTATCTCTAAATACTCATGATTTTGACTCCATGCCCAATGGTATCCTCCAGTTTCATCCATTTACGTATTAATCTAGCCTATTTGAAAAAATCTCTGGCCATTGTATTTATTTATTGAGAGATCCCTCTCTAGTAGGAAATAATCCAAATTTCCTGCTAAATATTGGTTTAAAAAGGTTACGTTGGAACTATCCTTTCATAACCAGAGGAGAAATTCCTAGTGATAACAATTTGGAAGTCAAATGAACAAGACTAGTTATCGGGACAACTCAACTAATTAAGATTCAGAGTTTTCCAAACAGTGGCTAAGGGTATCAAATTCTATTTTTAATGCTTGTATTGGATTCAAGGATGTGTTAAGGACCTGAAACAACTAATAGATTCAAAATTGGGATTACATTTTTCTTCTAGCATCACCTACTGCAAAACTAGTCAATAATAAATGCACAAGGAGCTAGACTTGGGAAAGGAGAACCCAAAACTAACTCAGATGCTCCAAAAATTGAAATAAAACATATATCATAGATTTTTTACATAATTAAGAGGATAATCAATATCCTTCATTAATTTACAACATCATATTAAATGTGACGGATCCGAATCTTCAAGAGAGCTCAATTTCAGAATGTTTACATCTAGGAGTTAAATCCTTCAAGGAGAAAAAGTAAGAATGAAAAGAAGTGATGGATATGAACCATAATTTGATGAAGAATATTAGATGGCTCAATAATACCATTGAATCAGATGATAACTGTCACATACAGGGAACAACCACTCAATTGCTTCCTCCTTCTGATCACCACAAAAACTACACATTTCTAAGCATCAACCTTGGAGGCTCGAATCCTTCATTGAATGGGAAGATCATACCTGAAAATCAGACCTATATGGATGCACATTCTACTCTCAAATCACTGATGAGAAACTGGAACAATACTATGGGAAACACGTCCCATAGTTGGCTTGGGCACATCTCCAAGGCCTAGAGAAGCATCGGAGCTACTCATCACAAAACAAGAATGCCAAAATATGTGAAAGGGGTGAGATATCATTATTTTATAGGAAAATGTCTCATTGGTCTAATTCCATCTTCATGTGTCCCACTTTCCTCAACCGATGTGCCCTCATTGACTAAAGAGGAAGCCTTATTTCTTTCCTCTACCTTACTTTCCTTCTTTTCCATTGACTAGATTTTCTTCCTTTAGTAACTATGCCCTCATTGTTTCTTGTATTTCATGTTGACATGTATTTCTCTCTTTTGGAAACTATTCCCTCCTTTCTTTCCTAAATTTCCTTCTTTTCATTTCTGGCAGCATTTTTGCACTTGCTTGCTTTGTGCATTGTTTTTTTGGCTGACTGCTTTAAAAATGTCGCTTTCTATATTCTTTATGGATTTATGGATTATTCTTTATTTTACCCTAGTTGACAACTAGTGTGATAACCCAATGGGTCCAAAAAGCCCATGCGCCCACCTTGGACACCTTGCACATATATTTAAGTACAAATTACATATTATGGGAAAAATATTATAATTCAACATTCAATTTTAATCCATAGTTTAACAAATAACTAATACTATGGGTAATTAATATATCAAATGACCCCTAGGAACTAGGAACTATGGGATAGGGTTTTCTCCATTGTTTTATTAGAAAAAATAGGGACATTACAAGCGACCTAATAAAATTTTAGGAAAAGGGTTATATCCTACGAGTAAAGGAAAGTATAATTCTATTCAAAGAAAAAAAGGGGGAAATTATTACCTTGTACTTGATACTAAATGAATCCTTCATATTCAGTGAAAACATATCTATCAATGTGCAAGTAAACCACATATACATTGGCTCCACAAAGGACATGCTTCTAAACAATCCCAAGCAGTAAATGATAAATTGCACATCTATATAAAGAAGGAATAAGACTTAGAAAATACCATAATTGGGAATAGCAATGACATAAAGGATAAATAGTAAACCCTAACTACTACATAACTTACTAGAATATGGAGAAGTAGAGGCCATTAAATTAAGAGAAAAAATATTCCCTTCATAGCATTTGACTGAGTGACCTGGGAGTGAAATCCTAGTGTTGATGTTATTTCAGTACCGAGCTCTTGTAGACTCAAATAGTAAAAAATACATCATAACGTGATAATAGTAAGTAGAACCACATACATTAACAAATTTGACATAGGTAAGAGAAAATTCAAGGAATCATAAGTTATCAGGAAGAAATCATGTTTGAATTTATTCTCATCATGAATAATAAATTAAAATTAAGGTTCTGGTTGAATGAACCCACAAAGCTGAACAATTTCTTGAAGTTTTTTACTCTAGACTCAAATCCAGGAGAACAATCAAGTATGATAAGATTATTCTCTAGGTATTCCCCCTCCGAGGTTGGGGGGGGGGGGGTTGCTCTCTATTTATATCCTCTGACTGGGGTGACACATCACCCCTTATCATGCAAAATTCATTTCTTTTAATTTTAATATTTCCCTATTATTCACCACCCTTCACTGAGGTGGAAATCTCCCTTTTTTTCTTCGTTTTCATCTAATTAGATATTTTTTAATACTCACTCTACCCATGTGTCATCCTATAATAATTTCTAATTATTTATTTTTCTTAGTTAAACAATTCTCTTTTTTCATTATAATAATAATAATACTGAGGAGATCCTCCAAAGTGGGTAAGTTGGAATTAAATTAATTCAAGGATTGACCTAGGTTGGCCTGTTGATGTATATGTAACTTCGGAATGTATTCACTTGTATATTTCATGTATTGTACCCCAATGTTTATTCCAGGAAGTATTTTGTAATGTAATTGAGTCATGTCATGCCCTAATGTTCCTATTGGGAGGTTCTATAATGTAAACAAGTCATGTCAAGTCATTGTGGATAACCCTCCTATTGATCAAGGGTTAAAGTCCCCGCAGTTTCGGGGCACTAGGGTTATTAGACTCTCCTAGAAAAATAGACCCTAGTAGGGTTTTTTCAAGTCAGGAATCAGTATAAATAAAGAGATAGACTCTCTATTTAGTACACACTCACTCACACTCAGTTGTAGCGCATAGCTGAGGAAGAAGAAGACACTGAGGCTAGGAAGAAAGAGGATACTGCTGTCGAGAGATCATCTTACTGTTTTGGGGTTTTACTTTTGGTGTTGATTCTATCTTTGAGGAAGTTGTGGGTTTTTCTCCATTTATGGTTTCCTCGAGGAAAAAAATTGTGTTCATTGTCTCTTGTGTTTGATTGTTGTACTTGTTATTCTCTCAGTTAAAGATCCTAACATAATGCTAGCTTGAATGATAAAATTCTAACATGGTATCAGAGCTAACCTGAGAAGAAGACACTATGCAGCTGCGGGAACTAGGGCTTCCTACTTTATGTATCTCTCTCCACATATTTTCAGCAAAATAAGGTTGGATTAACTCTCCTCCCTAGGGCGCATCTTTCTATCGAAGTAGAATCCAATTCTGAGCTTTTTCAGTTTTGGACCCGACATTGATGCTGAAAATTAGGGCTTTCCACAGAAGTGGAATTTTTTAGTGAGCCCAAGCCTAGATTGATCTCCTCCTCAAAATCGAAGTTTAGAGATCAAGATCAAAGCATTTGGTTGGAGATAACTCTGAAAAATACAAATCCTATTCTGCTCCTGAACCAACACTGCAGAAATTCAGCTCCAAATCCAGATCTGACATCTTGACCTGGTAAGATCTAAATCTTTTGTATTTCCATTTGAGGTTCTCAGTTAAGATGTCTCATCATACCAAGCTGGATGAAAAGCTTGAGGGGGCTGATAACTTCCGATCCTGGAAGTATAGGATCTCCTGGTCCTGGAAGAAAATGAGTTGGACTCCTATATCAATGAGGAGGTTCCAGTTCCAGAGGGAGATGAGGCTAAGGCCTTACACAAGAATAAGTTGGTTATGGAAAAGAGGATTATTGCTGATTCAATCAAGGATCACCTCATACCACAGGTGTCCTCCCTAAAGACACCTAAATCTATGTTTGATGCCCTAACCAAATTGTTTGAAGGGAAGAACATAAACCGAAAGATGACTCTAAGAAACCAACTGAAGAATGTAAAGATCCAGAATGCTGAGACCATCTAGTCTTAATTTACAAGGGTCTCTCAGACCAAGGAACAGCTGGAAGTAGTAGATGAAGAAGTGGAGAATGTAGAGATTGTGATGACCACCTTGAATGGTCTCCCTAGATCATGGGACTCTTTTATTCAAGGGATCTGTGCCAGAAAGAAGTTAGTCAAATTTAGTAAACTATGGGAAGAATGCTCTCAAGAAGAAGCTCGGATAGCAGCTTGAGAAGAAAACATGGGAAGTGAAGATCAAGCCCTCACAGTTCATTCCAAGAAAAGAAAAATAAGTTCTCATCACTCCAGAGGTAAGCATTTCCATAAAACTAACTCTAGAAAATATTTGTCTAGAAGCAGATGTTATACATGTGATGAACTAGGACACTTTGCAAAAGATTGTCCTAAAAGACAAAATAAGAAAAGGGGAAACAAGAGAAGACATCATGCTCATGTTGCAGAGGATGATGAACCTTCCACAAAGAGAACCATATATGAAAGTGAAGACTCTTCAAGTGATGAGGAATATGTCTTGATTTCTGCTCTCACAGGAAACATCACACATGGAAGCAATGATTGGATTATAGAAAGTGGGGCTTCCAAACATATGACAGGATTCAAAGAGTCCTTTGTAAAACTTTCAGAACATGAATCACCTCACAAGGTGAAACTTGGAGATGACTACCAGTATCCAATAAAATGTAGTGGGGAATCCTCCTATAAGCTAGACTCTGGAAAGTCTATGAAGATGCAAGATGTATTGTTTGTACTGGAACTAAAGAAGAACCTTCTCTCCATATCTACATTAGATGCAAAAGGCATGAGGGTTGCATTTATAAATGGCCAAGTTATCATGTGGCCAAAGGGAAACATTATTAATGATGCAATAGTGATTGGGGAACAAGAAGGAGGTCTATACAAATTGAAGGGCCATCAAGAACAAGCTTTAGTCCATGACACAGTAGAGCCAAATAAGCTTTGGCATAGAAGGCTTGCACATGTGCATTATAGAGCACTACCACTTGCAAGCAAAGCTGTTGAAGGTCTTCCAGAAATTCAAGCAAAACATGATGGAGTCTGCAAAGGATGTGTGAAAGGAAAGAATAAAAAGAAGACATTTCCAAGTAGTGAGAGCAAGGAAAAATGAATCTTGGAAATCATTCACTCCGATGTATGCGGTCCGATGTCATCAAGTTCACTAAGCAGGTATGTATACTATGTTTCTTTCATTGATGAATTTTCTAGGAATACATGGATTTACTTCATGAAGAACAAAGATGAAGTATTCAGCAAGTTCAAGGAATTCAAAGCCTTGATCAAGAACCACAATGAAAAGAAGATCAATACCTTTCGATCAGATAATGGCAGAGAATTCACATCAAATGAATTCAAAGAGTTATGCAAAGACTCAGGGATTAAGAGGGATTTGTCCACTCCATATAATCCACAGCAGAATGGGATTGCAGAAAGGAAGAATAGAACTATCATGGAAGCTGCAAGAGCAATGCTTCATGATCAATATCTTCCTATGCATCTATGGGCAGAAGCTGCCAGAACAACAGTGTATGTACAGAATCATACTCCACATAGATTACTCAAGAACAAGACACCTGAAGAAGTATTTTCCGGCAAGAAACCAGAAGTTAGCCATCTCAAAATATTCAGTTGTCCAGTGTACATACACATTCAAAAAGAGAAGAGGACAAAATTAGATCCTTTAGAAAAGAAGGGTATATTTGTGGGATACTCTGAAAGCTTGAAGGATTACAGAATATACTTCCCAGGGTTTAAGAAGATTGGCATTAGTAGGGATGTAACATTTGATGAAGACTCAGCTTACAAAAAATCCATAAAGAAACTTGGTGAAGTTCCTGAAGAATTGGAAGCACCCAGAATTCATGACACAACCATGAACGAAGAAACTCAAGAAGAAGATGGAGAATTTGAAGAACCTCGAGAACCTGTAGATCCACATTAGGAGAAGAATCCTCATAAGAGGATACCTACTTGGGTACAAGAAGCGATCCAAGGTGCGAAAATATATGGGGCTCCAGAAGAGAATCACAGAGAAAGAAAGAGGACTAGATCCTGCTCTGGTTATGTAGCCTTATTATGTGATTTCATTGATAAAGAACCTTCCAATTATGAAGAAGTGGCAGAACGAAAAGAATGGAAGGATGTTATGATCGAAGAATATCAATCGATCATGAAGAATGGTGTTTTATGTTGTCCCAAGACCAGAAGGGAAGTCGGTTGTAACTTCCAAATGGATCTACAAGATCAAGCATGCTGCAGATGGTAGCATAGAAAAATATAAAGCAATATTTGTTGCTCGTGGTTTCTCCCAAAAAGAAGGAATATATTATGAAGAAAATTTTGCACCTGTAGCCAGATACACTTCCATCAGATTAGTACTTGCTCTGGCTGCAGTGATGAAATGGAAGATACACCAGATGGATGTCAAGACTGCATTCTTGAATAGCGTAGTGGAAGAGGAAGTGTATGTGGAGCATCCACTCGGTTTTGAGACACATGACAAGGAGTCTCATGTGTGTAGATTGAAGAAAGCCATGTACGGTTTGAAATAGTCACCCAGGACATGGTATGGCACAATTGATAGCTTTCTATCCAGTTTGGGCTTTACCAAGAGTAAAGCAGATTCCAACCTTTACTACAAGGTTGAAGATGGCAACCCAATGATCCTGCTACTATATTTAGATGATCTGTTTGTAACAGGTATGGATGGGTTGATTGCTGATACAAAGAGGAAGCTTGCTGCCAAGTTTGAAATGAAGGACTTGGGTATGATGCATTATTTCCTAAGAATGGAGGTGTGGCAGAATGCAGATGGAATTTCCATGGGACAAGGGAAATATATGACAAAGATCCTGAAGAGATTCAGGATGATGGACTGCAAGTCCATGACCACACCTATGGCATCGAACCTGAAGCTATTAAGTGATGCTTTAGATGTGAGTGCTATGCCTTTTTCACGAGTCAAGGTCAGATGTGAGTGCTGAGCCTTTTCACAGATGATAGTAGTTGAGTACTGTCATGCTGGTGAATGTAAGGGCTGTGTCTTTCTGACATGATGTTGGATGTGTTCCTCTCATGGTCAGATGTGAGTGCTGGCCATTCTGGATTAGGGTCAGATATAAGGGCTAAACAAGACCTACAAGGAGGCTAGGCCTACAACTAGCATGAAAAAGGGATGGCTCTGTAGAACTTTCTATGACGAGAAGAATCATGATATAGTACCTATGATGATGACCTAGTGATTATCCAGGTTGAGTGATGATTCAGATCTAGCTATGATGTCTCCAAGATGATCCAGATCGAGTGATGATCCAGATCCATCAATGATGATCCAGATCGAGTGATGATCTAGATCCAGTGATGATGTCCCCATGATGATCCAAATCGAGTGATGATCCAGATCCAGTGATGATGTCCCCATGATGATCCAGATCCAGTGATGATCTAGATCCAGTGATGATGTCCCTGTGATGATCCAGATTGAGTGATGATCCAGATCCAGTGATGATCCAGATCAAGTGATGATCCAGATCCAGTGATGATGTCCCTATGATGATCCAAATCGAGTGATGATCTAGATCCAATGATAATGATCCAGATCCAATGATGATCCAGATCCAAGATGAAGATGAATTGAATATGCAGATGACGAGATGATACAGAGAAGAAGACCAGTACTGAAAAATTGTGTCGAGAGAATACCTTCCTAGTTAAGAGGGAGTGTTGATGTATATGTAACTTCAAAATGTATTCACTTGTATATTTCATGTATTGTACCCCGATGTTTATTCCAAGAAGTATCTGTAATGTAATTGAGTCATGTCATGCCCCGATGTTCCTATCGGGAGGTTCTATAATGTAGAAAAGTCATGTCAAGTCATTGTGGATAACCCTCCTATTGATCAAGGGTTAAAGTCCCCGCAGTTCTGGGGCACTAGGGTTATTAGACTCTCCTAGAGAAGTCGGCCTTATTAGGGTTTTGTCAAGTTGGGAATTAGTATAAATAGAGAGCTAGCCTCTCTATTTAGTATACACTCACTCACACTCAGTTGTAGCGCATAGCTGAGGAAGAAGAAGACACTGGGGCTAGGAAGAAAGAGGTTACTGCTGTTGGGAGATCATATTACTATTTTGGGGTTTTACTTTTGGTACTGATTCTATATTTGAGGAAGTTGTGGGGTTTTCTCCATTTATGGTTTCCCTGAGGAAAAAAATTGTGTTCATTGTCTCTTGTGTTTGATTGTTGCACTTGTTATTCTCTCAGTTAAAGATCCTAACATAATGCTAGCTTGAATGATAAAATTATAACATGGCCTACCTGGTTGGTTGATGCCCTTGATTGGTGTTTTTATGCGGGATAATACTAGGATTCTGTGCCTATATTGCGCACCCTCCACACCTTAGTAGATTCAGGACTCCACACTCTCATCCATTCCATAGATTCATGACTCCATGTCTTGATCTTTAGTATATTTAGGAATCTGCACAATAATGTCAAGGTATTTATTTTGGCATGATTTATCATATATTCTTCCTTGAAATTCCACATTTCCCTCAAGGTACCAATTTGTGAGCTCATACCCATCTGATGGTGTGTTGTAAAGGTCTTGTTCCCCATACCTGAACACATCATAGTATCATATATTAACAACGTTAAATGAAATTAACTAAATCACATTTTATCCATATGTGTATATGACTTCCACAGTCATTTTGGTTCTGAGCATTCATGTTGTCAAGTAACCAAGTCCCCTACCAAATCCTGCTCATTAAAAGGTTAAGTATGTATAATCATACAATCATTGTATCATAAATAAAACCATGATCAAATATATATTCCACATATCAAATATCATCCATGGGTTCATATTATAATCATCAAAGGTTAACCAAGTTATGCACCAGGCCAATAATCATATGCAGAAGGAAAAACATCCACATAACATGTGCATAATATAAATCCATATGAGATATATATATATAATCTAATATACCATCACACACATATATAGACATATACCAGTCGTGTGAGCCAAACCAATTCTACAACATATAAGTCCACACACAAGTTTTTCATACATATCCATACGTAAATCCATAAAAAATCACCCCTCTAGGTGTTATAGACTAGACCAGCCAATATGGGATATTGCATACTCCCCTTCTTGGGATAAACTTGGCCCAAAGTTTAATCAAACAAAAAGAAAACTATAGACATAGTATATGTGTAAGAGTTACATGCTTAATTTCAAGACGAGATAGCAGAAACTAACTACCTGTTCAAAATAATTACAACAAATATTTTCCTCAAGATTTGTAAACAAGTTTCACAATCACATTCTTTAAAAATGGAAAGATACAAGACCCCTCACACTATAAAGCTATTTATCATTGTGGTGTACACTAACTTGTATGGTGAGAAAATAGAACAAAAACACCAAAATGGGTAGAAGAAGTGAGCTTAGGAAAAAACTCTCATCTTTTTGAAACATTCTATGAACTTCATAACATAGAAGAAAACCTATCATATAAAGAACATGAGTTCTATAGTTAATTTACTGAATCAATAAAGTAACATAGTTTCAAGAAACAAATTATGAGAGAATAAAGTAATTTCGGACTTAATTGTTAGTAGACTTGTGTTTATAAGACATAATGAAAATGAAAAAAAAAGATTTCCATATAGAGAATTTAGTGAACAATACACATTAATTTACACCCTTTAATGCCATCATGAAACCACATCCATTTTAAGACACTAACCATCAAAATTCCTTCAACAATCATAAGGTATCAATCGACAATGGACAATGAAGATGCATAGCTTATCAAGGTTTCTATCAATCATAGTTATTATGGAAACCAACCAAACCACACCAACTTAATATGTCTAATAGGAATACCTGAAACTTACACTTCAATAACTCATCAAGGCCTTTGCTATTTAAACTACAGTCACATATACAATGGTGACTCATACACTTGGGATTTGCAATCAAAATTTCACGGTGATCCAATAAATTCAATGCTTAAATAAATATCACACTAAGGATACAATTTTCCATCGATATAATGTGCATGTCTGAAAGATGAAGAGCTAGGCATTCTATTTATTCATCCATGGCATGTATACTTAACTAGAATTAGTTCATAAAGTATGTAAATACAACATGAACTTATTTGGCATTGGTATTAATGAAAATGACTACATTGAAAGTTGATTTACTAACCAACAAAACTTCTTAAGAAGTTATACTTGTAGCCACATCCCTAAATTGTGGCAAGAGGTGCAATAGACAATGGACAAAATCTAAACATGCATGTACAAATGATTTGTTTAAGTATCCAATTAAACCATAATCCCACAATAAAATAGTATTAGTGACAATAGAAGCATGATTTTAACTTAAAAAGAGCACATATAAATCATCTAGGGATCCATTCTTATGATGGTTAACAAGCTTCCATTGGTATATTTTTAGTCCCAATGATTTGGATATGATTACTGGCATTACCAATGACATATGTTGTTATTTAAACAATTAACAATCATTCCATGGCGCAAATTCATATTTAAAATTACCCGATGAGAATGAATAAGTAAAAGCACTGGAAATTGTTGGCGAAACCCACCAAAAAAGATTCGTCGACAGGGGTTCCCACTCTGTTGATGCCCTGCAGTGCAATCTTCGTGAGCACCGGCCAAGACAGGTTTTACCCTGCCCAACAACATCTGCGGAGCAAACCAGGTCTCACCTGAGGCATTCAAGGGAGAGTTGTCAGAACTGAGTTTTTGACAGTGGGAGAGGAGGATATGGGGATCCAATGGAGGCACACCATAACTTATGCAATCATCACACAAAAATATTGCAACATTATTCATGGAACATCATTATTCATAGCGCATCAAACAGTTACGAAAACATAGATTTCATCGGCATAAAAGCAACAAATCTCATTGATGTAGCAGAAAGAGACTGAATCACATCTATATTATGCCATTGTAACAAAACATAGTTGCAACATCATAATAGATCTATAACAACAAAAAAGGATTAAACCATACTCATCGCATCATATTAACCTTGCGTAAATGTACCATATTGCATAATTCTTCTCCAAAACTAGAGACTGCATACATCAGGAAGAAACCCAGATAATATCACAGTTAAGACAAAAAATTCTCCATAAAATAGATCGCACCAGATCTTATCCAATACAATCGTGCATACAATCACATACAATTGCTCACAACAACTACTCCTCCCCACGACTCTCCAAAATAGATCTATAAATAGGCTTAAGCCTTTACATTTAGGGTCCACTACTAACTGACTTCTAACCGATACTGACCTATTGCAACAAAACTTGGTCAAAATATACATAAAATATTCAAAAAGCGGTTATTTTTCTGCTTATCACGCCAATCTTCCCTTACGCAGTACGGCATGAGCTTGCACAGCTGCTGCAATGCTGCGCAATTCACTCGCCCCAAACCCCTTTCCAAAAGGACCCCAACACAGTTTTGTGGCTCGCCCTCAAGCCATGTCAAGTTGACAGGGTGTGTGCCGAAGTCTTGTCCTTAAAATCTGCAAATTGCTGCGCAATTTCTTGAACCTGTAGCTGGAATTTACTGACAATACTCTGACAGTTAGTCAAAGTTTGCTAGACAGGGTGCTCCTCACTAGCCTTGCTGTCGACCATTTGTCAATTCTCTTGAATGGCCTGGAGCATGGCGATGGCTTTAACAGCCAACTGGCCATTGAGTTATTGGAATTTGTCGAGCTGCTCATGGCACTTTTGTTGGCATTTTTATGCCCGGGCAGCTCGCTGCTGCAGATCCTTCATTTCTGTGGCCTGGGTGATCTGCACCATCAGCGACATGGCCTTCAACGACGTCTTCAGGGTTGTCAGTTGGCCTTCTGCCTCTTGTACTTGTGTAGTCTATTGATCAAGTTGCTCATCCTGAACAATATTTTGCCAAAACTGCGTGGTCACCTCCATAACAGTTTTAGCCTCTTACTCCATAATGCCAAACTGAGTGGAAATTTCTTCAATGGAGGTCTTATGCTACGCAACCTGTCTCAGCGGCGTTGTGGGTTGCACCTGGGCCTGGAGTAGCAAGTTATTATCCTGAAGTTGAACCAAAGTTTTCCCCAATCGCTTGGCCTGTTCAACTAGGGTGAGCCCTATGGTGTTGTAAAAAATGTTCCAGCAAGAATAAAAAAGAGCCTGCTCAAATTCACTGTATCATGCGCATAACTGCGCTTGTTCAACAGTCAGGCGGTCTTGCACCCTTTTAAGGTTGGTAATCTCTTTAGAAGCCTTTCGATGCAACTCGTCCTGTGTCACCTTCAACTGGTTTATTGCTTGTAACTTTTCCTCTGCCAACTGCATGCGGACCTAGTGCAACTCCTCTGCTTCCTTCTGCAACTTCGTAGCGGTATTCCGGGACTCGACACAGCCCTCAGCCAAATATTTTTGTCATGCCCCAACTCTAGTGTGATGCCATGCTACAACTCAACCAATGTTATAACTGAAATTTTGTTCAGATCCAAAGTCACGCTCTATATTGGGTGTAGCTGCTGGTGAAATTTGTCATTGCCAGTGTCGATCAAAGTCTGGGGAACTTGCACGTTCATGGCCTGAGGCTCAGTTCTGATAGACAGGCTGTCCTACAACAGAGGTCTTGCCAATGGTTGTTTGAAAATAATATAAAAAATGGACTCTAGCCTATCTCTTACCGTGCCAAATTCTTCATGGTTGGATTCACAAATCGTCGTAGATGAATCCATGTCGGCTTTGATAAGTCGTTGCAACTGGTCTTCCATCCCTAATTTGGTACCACTTCTCGCCTCATACGCCTGACGCTTTTTGGTGCGAGTCTCCTCCCGCATACACTGTGTTGCATCTTCAGGATCCGTCGATGAATCATTGTCAGAGTCATGGGTGCTCAATTCCTATGGGGCAGGGTCTTCAAGGACCTCCAGGGGTAGCTCCTTATCTAACTCCTCCTTTCTCATCAAGACATTCTAGTCACCCAGCCATCTTGCACAATAGTATCTAAATATTTCATGGTGACTTTATAAGGCAATGGTAGCCACTACTGATCAGGGTCCTGCCTAGCCTAAATATGAATGGAGTGGGGTCCAATAGCAAACCGAACGATTCGCTGATACTTGGCCATGATGTAGGGAGAAAATATAGGAACGAAAACTGTGGCAGTCTGCAGTGCTTCCCAATAGATCCAGAAATGAATGGCACACTCTGTTTGTCGACTGGGCTCTTCAACCCACCATAGGGTCTGATAGCATGCACCACGACAAACCTTGACTACCTCAACCGCCATTGGTTGGTAGTCTTCAGGTTCCATCCAAGCAACGAGAGCGATAAGAATCAAAATCCAACTATAAGAAAAGGGCCACCCAGTCTGAGCAGCAAACGCATCTTCAAGCAACTAATTCAACAAAAATAGAGACCAATTCATGTGTACCCATTCAGCACATTTCTGGGCACAGGAGACAACACCCGAATTGGATTGGACTGGTCGATTTCCGCGTACAACCTTGCTGGCCAGAATTCTTGTGCCAATGCACACCTTCTGTGAATTAATACTGTTAATGCGATAAGCATGACCATCCCATTGGAAACCGAAGCGCTCCTTCGGTTTCTTCATAAGTTTCTTATCCATATCTCTTCCTCGAATATACTGCGTCAGGTCCTCCCTAGCCTTCGGAAAACCAGTAATGCTTGCAATCAAGTCGACTGTGATAGGGATCAACGTATTCAGCCAAAGCTTCCCTCCACGGAAACACGCCAATAGTTGTTTCACACACACATGTGTTTCATTCAAGCAGCCAAAATGGGGCATATTGATGAGCCCCAATAACCCAGACTTGTCTAACCCACTGTCCCATGGTTTTGGAATCCGCTAAATGGGGCCACTAGGTGCCATATGGAAGGATTCATATGTCTCGTCCCAGACATATTTAAGCAAGAGCAGGTCATGATTGTCAAAATTGAGACTGATCAACAACGGGATGATATTGACTGAGCACGTCATCCCTTCCAGCAGCGCTAGCAACTTGGGAAAGTACTTCTAATTCTTTGACATCTGCTGTGGCTTAGCTCCTGGACATGTAGGAGCGACGTATCGCAAGATATCATGCACCGAGACACCTCGAGGTTCCATGAACTCAACAGCTCTTGAGCTCGATGACCCAGTTTGTGCAGTTCCTTCTCCCTGCATTCTCACAGACGTGCGAGTTTTCCTCTTCTCTGGTGGCGTAGGACTGGGTCTTTGAGTCTGCCGCTTCTGCTTAGGAATGGACGACGAACCCACTGGAATAATCATGATTTATTCTTCCACATCCATGAGACGAAAAGGGGACTCGTACTCGCTGGAAATTTCAATAGCGTCAAGGTCACTCAGCATCCCTTACCCCTCAAAACCTGAAAATACACTCAACAGCTCGGACTGCACTTTGCTCAACACTTCTGCACAGAATCCACCTTATATTTGCTACTCAAAAAACTGAAGAATGCCATCCGACGCATCCCGTGCTATGTTTTATAGCCACTTCCAATCCAAATCCATCATTACCAAATCTAACTTCACCATTATTGCCAAATCGGGTAGTAGTGACGCCAATAAGAGGCATATATGTTTTGGCATCTGACTCGATCCGAGATCAAGAGATGGTTTGATCTAAATTTGCGAGAGTTTTTTGAAGCCAAAAAACATAATACGGTGGTCGTGATGCCTGGTTATACTGTGGCTGTACCACCATCTGCGGCTGTGGTGTGAACTGCGGCTGCACTATAAACTATTTTTGTGGTTGAGTAGGGACAAACTACAATGGAGGTGGTGGAGTATATGGTACCTGTGCTGCTGGATATACTACTTGCAGCTGTGCTTGCACTATCTGGGAGTCCTCCCCTTTCACAAAGTACGAATCATATGTCCTTTCCTAGAGCAAATCATAAGCGTAGTAGTTTTTGTCATCATGTCCAACTGACCAACAAAATGTACAGTACAAAATTTCTGCTTTGGTAACCATCTTATGCATGTAATCACAGTTTTCGTGTCGATGCCCATAGACCTAACAGATGCGACACCATGGTGCACCAGCACCACTCAACGGATTGGGGGCTCATGACAGCAAATAATTCCGAAACGTTGGGCAGGTATCCTTGGTATGTTCGCTTGCATGGCAACAGGTGCACCAAATATCGTCACGATATTCCTTGGCATTTTTTATGTCTTGCAATTGTAGCATCAAATTGGCCAACTGCGTCTGAATCTGATTCATTCCAACGACGGTTTCCTCTACTGGCAATGCCTCCAATTTCATCGCGGTCTCTAGAGCCTCGCTCTGCATCACAATCTTTTGCTGCATTAATGGTTGTTGAATATGAGGGACAAGTGCCATGATAAACCATTCTTTTTGTTGAACGTCACTTATCTGAAAACTGGCCTGAGCCATCAATGTCTTAAATCGCTGATCAAAATCCCAAATCGTTTCATTAGGGAGTTGTTTGATCTCTTTTAATTCAGTAATGTACTAAGCTTCGGACTTCATCTTCTTAAATTACTCAAATATCCCTGTTCTGATCTCGTCCAATGTTTTCGCAGTACCTCCCTGAGGCACCCATGTGAATCTCATAAACCATTCCAATGCGTGGCCCCTCAGAGTCGTAGCTAGCTAACTTTTCTTGACATCATCATCGATAGTTTGTCGAGCAGTCCAGATCGCTTCACATAAGAACCAGTACTGCTATGGATCGTCGATGCCATTTCCATTGAATATCGACAACTTCATTTCATCTCCTACCATTCTAGACCTTCTTCCTCTAGTTGGTGCTCTATTACTAGACTGTTGTTGACACGTCGGGCAAGTCGACGTAGAATGCACATTCCTTCCTTGTGGTGGAGTAGTGCGCGGAGGAGTAGGCACGTTACTACTAGGGTTCGATCCTGTTGTTTTTTTGGGCATAGCCTGGGCCAGTGTGGCCTCATTATCACAAAAAGGTCACTTCATGCCGTGTGGTTGTTCTTCATGGTATTGCACTTCAAATTCAGCAGGACCTTCTCCCGTCCTCTGCCTCTTTTCTTGAAGCCTTGCTCCTCCCCTTGTTCAACCACTTGTTTCTTTGGTCACCTTTACATTCTCACCAGAACTCATGCCCATCTACCCCTTACTTCCTTATGCATTCACCCCCTTTCTATCGCAGTGCCTACATCCCCTGCACACCAGAGTCCACTACTATTGGTCCATCTTTAGGATACCCTTTTCACAGACTAGTTACTTAATGGACAACTGCAGTGACAACAAGAATCTTCCACGTGGTCCACTGAAAATATCCCTTTCTACTTCACTAAAATATTTATTAGTATCAATGGAAAACTCAGTGATGTATCCTTCTAAGATACTATCCAACCATACCTCAACTGCCCGCAATGCCTTGTTGTTGATTTCTTGCAGCTCCTGGATCAATGGTGGGGTCCAAGATGTTGGCTCTCCTCCTTGAAAGTTTGTCTTTGCTTAGCAAATTTTACCAACCATTCATGCAAGAGCATAGGGAATTCACAAAAGAACCATTCATGGGGACCGTCGTGGATATATATATCTAGCCAGTGGCTTGTCAATAGCTTAGGATTATAGTTTTTGGCTTCAACAAAATCTTGCAACTTCATATCAAACCATCCCTCGATCTTAGATCAATTCGGATGCCAGAACATATCCCCCTCTTAATTGCAACTCGGTCCCGGCAATAGAACCATTTGTTGGTGAAACCCACCAACAAAGCTTCGTCGACATAGGTTCCCACTATGTCGATGCCTTGCAGTGCAATATCCTTGAGCACCAGCCCAGACAGGTTTTTCCCTGCCCAGCAACATCAGCGGAGCAGACAAGGTCTCACCCGAGGCATTCAAGGGAGAGCTGTCAGAACCGGGTTTTCTATAGTGGGAGAGGAGGATATGGGGATTCGACGGAGGGACACCATAACTTATGCAATCATCACACAGTAATATCGCAGCATTATTCATGGAACATCATTATTCATAGTGCATCAAACAGTTATGGAAACACAGATTACATCGACATAAAAGCAAAAGATCTCATTGATGTAGCAGAAAGAGACTGAATCACATCTATATTATGCCATTGTAACAAAACATAGTCGCATCATCATAACATATCTATAACAATAGACAATGATTAAACCATACTCATCGCATCATATTAACCTTGCACAAATGTACCATATTACATAATTCTTCTCCAAAACCGGAGACTTCATACATCAGGAAGAAACCCATATAAGATCACAGTTAAGATAGAAAATTATCCATAAAACAAATCGCACCAGTTCTTATCTCGTACAATCACGCATACAATCACATACAATTGCTCACAACAACTATTCCTCCCCGCGACTCTCCAAAATAGATCTATAAATAGGCTTAAGCCTTTACATTTAGGGTCCACAACTAATTGACTTCTAACCGCTACTGACCTATTGCAACAAAACTTGGTCAAATTATACATAAAATATTCAAAAAGCGGTTATTTTTCCACTTATCGCACCAATCTATCCTTGCGCGGTACCATGTGGTCTTACGCAACTGTCGCGACACTGTGCAACTCACTCGCCCCAAACCCCTTGCCAACAGAAATCGCATTAAGAATAACCTTCAGTTAAAACTTGAAGAAATAAATGTATGAAAAAATGCTGCTAACTTGCAATGCAATTTCAAAGTTGAAGATATTTTTTGTATAGTTGGAAATGACGTTATCATACCAAGAGATTTCAAATTTGATGATTTAATATATATGTAAGACAAAAATATCCATGGAGTGGCACTTTATTGCCAAGACTATGTTCATTATTTTACGACATTTTCTTGAAATTCTTTTCTTTCATTTCGATTTTAAGCAAAGGTTTTCCATTTTAAGTTTTACTAATCATTTTCATGGTTTCCCTATACACTTTCCAACACTTTATTGTTTTCATTGAAGGTACATTTTCCTTTATTTTAATTCCCAAACACTTTCCCAAGCTTTCATCATTATTTATGGTTATTGTAAATGACATTTTCATGTTTGGGAGATGGGAAATTTTTTCTTTCAATAAGATGTCATTTACCTTTTTCTATATCGTGGTAGAGGAATATGTAAAACATATTACAAGTAGCCTCAAACATACATTCCTCCTTGGGAAGCACTAAAATTAAATCAATAAACACTTGGAATCTATGAACTCAATTGGAAACAACCTTAGTGGAGAACTTTACACATACACATGGAAGAAAACAAAGATGATTTCAAGAGAAAGTGTTTTTTTGAGCATCAATAACATTTCCATTCATCCACATCAAGAGTTGAATGTCTGTCAAATAATAATTGTTTTGGTTGAGAAATTTGTTCAAACACTTGGCATCAACCAAGCAAATAATGGAAAAAAAATTAACCATAACATAGCAGGCAAAAGCAAATTTCATTTTGCTTCTATGGTTGATTGCATTGCTAAAGGCATGATGGATAAAAGTAAATATCATAAGAATAAAAGGAGTGTATAAGAAGAGTCCCAACTAGAATTACTGGCATGAAGACAAATATCGAGATACCATCGAATCATTTTATAAAAGAGAAATTTATCCCACAATTTGTAAGCACTAAAACCAACTCTAACAAAACAACATTGGGGTCCAACTGAATGCACTCAAGTAGTTATCCATAGACATTTAAGTTAAATCACATCATTGCATTCTTAGTGAAATAATTTTAACAAACACTTAGATGCCATAGATGTTTTTTTTCTATTTACCATAGATGACAGATTTTTTTAAAATATTTTCCATACTCAAACAAGACCACATATATCATTCAATTTGAACTTGGAAAAAATTCCAATACAAGAATTTACCATGAAATTGGAAATTGAGAATAAAGATACATACCATACCATCCCATGTGTATTGTTAGACAAGTAGAGTGAAAATCAATCC
Organism: Pseudotsuga menziesii; assembly: GCA_001517045.1. Classification (NCBI taxonomy): domain Eukaryota; kingdom Viridiplantae; phylum Streptophyta; class Pinopsida; order Pinales; family Pinaceae; genus Pseudotsuga; species Pseudotsuga menziesii. Next base: position 78,747 of record LPNX010765897.1, read on the forward strand.
CTTTCTAAGTGCTAATTAGCAAAAATACCAAATGGATTAAACATGATTAGAAGAAATGCTCAAAATTTGAAATTAACAAAAAAATATCTGATGAGAGATCTCCACAACAAATTCCCTTCCCAACCATAGCAAGTGAAATATTATGGACACTTATTAGATTCATACATAATATCAACTTTTAGCACAAAGAGCTTACAAGCACCCACCAATTTATCCAAGTTAGCATGGTAAGAACATCACCAAAATTAAATTTTGAAACTATCTCTCATGCTTCACAAACTATAGGTAAATGTTGGCAGGCTACATGAACCCTTAAAAAATGTAAAAATAACCAACATGTTGTCAATATGGACCCAATATAAGAGAATAAATTTCAAACTCAAGACTATTTCAAGGATAATACCTTTGATACATTGTGAAGATGCCTAGCTATACCCAATCAAGGTGTCCTTTTTAAACCCCAACTAGATAAAGGGAAAGGATAAGTATCAATGACTCCTTAGTGACTCTACTACACCAAGGATCATATGATCCACTTAAAACACATGTCAACTAGGTTGAATTCAACTCCAACAACACACGTCCATATGCACAATCAGTAGAAAAAATGTTAACAAACTACAAAAAAAGTTCATAAAAGATGAAAGTATAGGTCCAAACTAATGTGAAGACATAGAAGAAACACATTCTTCCTAACCAATATTATTAATCTCAATCAATATATATCATCATTGACCCAAAATCTAGAAATAGACATTAGTTTGTAAGCCCTAGGTCCTAGGGTTGGAACCGACTATGATACCATATGTAAGGTCCCACCTAACATCCTGTTGCAGCTGCAACTTTTTTCCCAAATTTTTTAAATTTTGGACCCTCCTTTTAATTTCATTTTTCCTGGGATTGTTTGGATTACTGAACTCTATTTTTGTTTTCCCTCTACTACAAATTTGGATTGTTTGAAGTTGAAGTGAGGTCGACTGTTTTCATGCTTTTCGGAAAATTGCTTTTGTCTACTAATGCTTTGGACTGTGGGGTTTAAAGTTGATTTGAAAATGATGTCCTTTTGATCCGAATGATTTCCTTCATTGCTATCGAAAGTCTATTTATGTTTGAATCGAAACTTTAGTTCTCTTTGTCGACGCTATTTCAAAAGTGACACAAACTTTTTATTGCTGCCCAGCCAAAGGTCTTTCGGAACTTAACATTTTTTTTTATTTGTTTTTTCGGAGGTCAGTTGAATAGTAAATCAGGGCCGTAGTTCTCTATGCAGCCACTGTTACAGAAGCTAAATAATGAACGTTCCAATGGTAAGTTTGTTTTTCGCTGATGCCTTGGTTTTTGACCAACTTTTTACTTTGCGATGATTTATTTTCGCTATCGGAATGGTTTTGACTATTGATCGAGGGGCTAGTTCTTTGCGTTACCAATATAGTGGCAACATTGAGCCTTTGGTTGTTGATACATAGTCCCCAAAGCTTCTGACCACCGATGTTTTTTTGTTGACTGCGGGACTACTAGTCATTTTGTCTCCCGCCGTTGAGGCTATGTAGGGAACTATATGGCCGATGCTTTAGTGGTTTCGATCTTCGACGCTTAGCTATCAGGGGTTTTTAGTGTTTGGAGTGATGGCATTGCGGAAATGTTGAGGACTAATCGTCCGACGCATAGTGCTCAGAGCCTCTGGTCACCGACATCATGCTACCCGCCGTTGTGGCTATTTAGTGGATTTCTGTCCGATCCTTAGCATTTTTGTTCCCAACTGTTGATAGGGTTTTTCTCACCTTTTGGTGTGTTTTTACACTATTTTATGGAATGGTAGATTTTTCTCGTCGGTGCTGGTCGAGTCGGAGTTTTTTTGAGAGGAAGAGTGCATCTCAGGTTTTTGGTTTCTTGAGGAGTAGTTGTTACATTGTCCTGGTTCATGTTTTCATTGAAGGGTTTCAAATTAGCTCAGAAGCGGCTTGAATTAAGATGAAGAGTATATTCTATCAGGGTTGTGATTTTAGTCGGACATCGGGTTTAGAGGATTTTCAAACCCAGCTTGCAGGATTTTTCATTGCATCATCATGTTTTCTTTTCATGCATTAGTATTGTTTAATAGTTCATTTTACAAGATGTATGTTTTAATATAGTTTGTGTTACTCTGTCAAATGCTAAGAGATCTAAGAACTGGTTATTCATGATAGGGTGATTGCTGCTGTAGAGAAAATATGTCTAGAAGATGAAGCAGAAGAAAGGAGGCAGCAAGAAAGAGAAGAAGGAAGAAAGGGTCTGAGATCTCAAACAGATCGATATCAGTAGAGGCCCAGTCTTGGGAGAAGTTAATCAGTTACCAAGCTTGTCCCTTTTTATAAAGCACTCTTAAAATATTAAGTTGAAATGTAACGTATTGCATAAATCATTAGCGCTCAGAAAAGACAAAATTGTGGGATTGAACGGTTGGGGGAAGCCCAAAGGTCGCCTGGGGGGTGGTAACCCAAAGGTTTTGTTGTTTTGTATAAGTATAAGAGAGTTAGATGTAGGAAGGGACTTTTTCCCAGATAGATTTGTGAGAGTATGATGTAAGAAGAACTATTTCCTTTTGCATAAAGAAATTACAAGTTTCCTGTTGGAGAAAGCTTTGTGGAAGGTTTCAAATGCTGTGCAATGGATTTGTTGAATGTGAACTATTTCGTTTTCAGCTATTATCCACTAACTGTGAGATTGTTCTAACTCTTTGAACCTATGTTCTTGTTATGAATGCGCTCTAGTTTATTCTATGAAATTTCCACTATGAGTAATGAATGCTGTTCATAAACAATTAGCTATCCGGTTGTTCATATATCTATAAATGTTCATGTGTTTTGAAAGGAGTAACAACTATCTGTGAGTTTTCTTAATGCATGCACAAAATACATTACTCATTGATGAATAATAATCTTGCTCCCTAGGGATAGGTTAGATAGTTAGTTTTAGTTTTTTTCTTGTTGTGTGTGGTTTAGATGCGAGAGAGTTAAGATGAGAGGTAAGAACCTGCGCATCACATTGTGACCACTCCTCGTATTCTCTATAAATCTGAATTTTTAGATAGGCACTTGCATCTCATACTTAAATACAAAAAATTAAAAAAATACATGGTGGGCCGGGCCGTAACTAGTAAAACCCTTTATTTTTGTTACTTGACCTATCGTAGCCAAACCGTAAACCGGACGGATTCCCCATACCAAACAGTAACGTGCTAGTTGGGAACGTTTACTGGGGAGAATCCCTAACTGTTGTTACCTGCGATTTTCCAGAACTCAATAGTTTTTGGAGCTAGAAGGAGGGCTGCCAGTGCATGGCTGGCTGAGGAAACTTATTTTCTTGAGATTATTCCACCGGCGATAGTTTTGAAATCAGTTTGTTTCCCAATCCAATTCCTGAAGAGAAGGGTAAAGAGCATCTGTATTATGTCGATAACGAAGTAGTTAATGATATGAGAAGACATACTAGGGCATTTGTGAAGAAGATTGGAGGATTACCAATTATTCATGTCTTTCCCAGAAGAGAATATAAGAAGAAATACAGTCCTATATTGGAAGACTTAGTGTTGGTTGGAGATTTTGAAGAACTAATAGAAACAGTCTTACAGGAAGTTGTTCAGCCTTTGAATCAAGTGGGACCAGATACACCTTACTATTCACCTATTCATACCCATATTCATTCACCACCTCATTCTCCACCCAGACTCATGGCAAACGTGAATGCAAATCAGCCACCCAACCCACCGAATCCACCACCTGCTTGGAGGGCTAGGTCACCTTTAAACTGGCACCCCCTTTACATGAATTACCTCAGGATTTTGAGAAAATGCTACCCAAGTTTGACCCAAGTGAAAATATTTTGGTAGATGATCATTTGCAAAGATTTTACTTGGCTATAGAAGGACTAAGGGCTGGAGAACATGAAGATGTAGTCTGCAGATTGTTTTTGCATAACCTGAAAGGAGCAACAGCCTCATGGTATTTTGCTCTGACTGCAAACTCAATCACAGACTGGGATACATTTAAAAGAATATTCAGAAGTAAGTATGCAGTCCAAAAAACTCATGCAGCGTTAATGAAGGGGTTATGCGCTTTAAATAAAGAAAGAAAAGAAAAAGTGCATAGTTTCACCCAAAGATTTGCTGCTTATCTTAAGAATTTTTCTGCAACTGATAAACCGTCTGATAAGGTTTTGATCGAATACTATACTTCAGCTTTAGGGCCTGACTTGGCAATGTTTGCTAAGATGCAAGTCAAACCTATGTTGTCAGAAACTTATGAAGAAGCCGAGAGAGTAGAAGCTGAAAAAGAGAGCATAGAAGATTATCCTGCACAGTCGGGAGAATTTTTTTTTGGTAAGAAATCCTTATTACTGTCTAAGTCTAAGGACGAGCAGTCACATGACTTTGAAGGAATGTTGAAAATGATGCAGAAACTATCTAACATAATAATAGATCTAGAAAAGGAAAAGGAAGCTCAGAAATCTTATAAGCCTTACTATAAAAGGAGAGAGGACAACAATCAATCTAAGCCTCCTCCACATAGTCCTGCATCAATAAATTTAACGGAGGTAGGGATGGATAATTTTTGCACCTTTCATCAGCAGCCTCTTTCTGAGAAAAACTATCCTCAATGGATCAATTCAATGACATTAGTAATGAATCAGCTGTTGGACTCCAAACTAATAGAAGATGATGATGAGGAGGAAAAGGGAAATAAATCCACAGAAAAACAAGAGGATGATGCTCTGGTTTTATGGGACTGTGTCTCACTTTTCGATACAGAAGAAGAAGGCTATTTGAAACAAGAGGAGATATCAGAAACAAACGTGAAAACAAGAAGTCAAGGTTTGATAAAAGAGGACAGATCAGTGCTCCCGAAAATCAAGAGACTTCAAAATAATGTAAAGAAAATTCAGAAGAGCACCACAGCTGATAAGATACCTGAATTCACCCTTACGAGTCAAAATCCAAAGCAAATCAACATGCATGTTAAGCCCATTGAGGAGAAGATAGATGATGTAAAAAAGAATCTCAAAGAACATAAGATGGAGTATGATATTGTGGAAGATATTAAGAGGGCTAAGGCAAATATCTCGTTGTTTGAAATGTGCAATGTGCCTCAGCAGAAAGAAAGATTGTTAAAAGCACTTGAAATACATGAGGAAAAGCTTCCCATTGACAATCAACCTAAAGAAGAAGAAATCGGTGAAGCAAGTGTGGGAGGAAAGCCTAAATACAAAACCCCACCATTTCTATTAACTTTTGAAATTTTCAACCATAACGTGCACAACTGTCTAGTAGACTCAGGGGAATCAGTCAATGTTATGCCGCTTTTAGTCTGCAAAAAGATAAATGGATAGCCTAAACCATCTACCTGGCAGGTTATTCAGTTAGACAGAACAAATGTGAAGGTAATTGGGGAAATGGAGGATGTTCTGAAACGATTATCTTCAAATGAAAAGGTATGTCAGTTCATCGATAATGTAGTAGTAGACATACCTGAGGCATATGGACTTGTTTTGAGTCGGGATTGGTCAGCAAAGCTAAATGGATATTTTGCATCAGATTGGTCACATCTATGGTTGCCTTATAAGGGAATTCCCAATCAAATAAAAGTATTAAGAGATCCCAATATGAAGCATAATGTTACTCAGTTGGAGGGTAAGAATGAACCAGTGAATTCTGTATTGGGAAATTACTTTATTGAGCTTGAACCAGGAAATTACCAAGTAGAAAAATCCACCGCCACATTAGACACATAGCCCGATCTGCTTCGATTTTCACGAGCTGATGAATTTGACTGTAAAATAGTATATTTAGTTTCAGATGTAGTTGTTGATTCGAGTACAATAGAAGTAGATAGTTTTTGGACACTTTTTTTTTATGGATCTAAAACTTTGGAAGGATCAGGAGCTGGCTGTGTCTTGATCGATCCAAAGAAAAATAAACATTTTCTTTCATGTAGATTAGAGTTTGAATGTACCAATAACACAGTCGAATATGAAGCATTAGTTCAGGGACGAAGAAAAGCAATTGAATTAAAAGTAGAAAATCTAAAAGTGTATGGGGATTCTAAATTAATTGTAAAGCAAATTCGAAAACAGATACATTGCATCTCACCTCATTTAAAAGCTTATCAAAATGAAGTGTGGGATTTGCTGAGAAATTTTTATGCATTTAATATTGTATCCATTCCTAGACTTAAGAATGCAGAAGCTGACTTATTAGCTACCTCAGTTGCAAGGCTTGTACCTTCAAATAACAAGTGTTCTATTGAATTACTTTTCAGGCCTTCGGTTCTAGACATCATTACTAATCTACGAGTTTTTGATTATGATAAAAAAATCCTCGAATGTTTGACGAATGACGAGACTTTCAAAGGGGCAATTATCGATGATGAAGAACACCAAGCTGAATTAAAACTCGACAACTTTATTCCTAAAGGGGTCAGGACCTTAGAATGGATGTTTGATTTAGACAACAAGTTCAGAAGACCAGCAAATGTCAAGACTCATAGCTCATCTTTACAATTCAAGATGATAAATTTAGGAACTGAATTTGATCCCAAATATGTGAATTTGGGAAAGTGTTGCTCCCCGGGTGAAAGAAATAAGTTCATTAGTTTGTTCAAACAGTACAAATATGTATTTTCCTGGACATATGAAGAGCTTAAAACATATGACACCAAGATTATACAACATGTCATTCCTATTAGATCTGGAGTCAAGCCTTATCAGCAAACTTTGAGGAAGATGCATCCAAAACTAGAGCCTTTAATTCAGAGTGAAGTGAAAAAATTATTGGATGCCAAAATTATATTCAAAGTCAGACACTCGGAATGGGTTTCAAATTTGGTACCAATAAGGAAGAAATCTAGAGAAATCAGGCTATGTGTGGATTTCAGAAACCTAAATCGTGCTTCAGACAAATACAACTATCCAGTCCCACCCATGAAACAGATACTGCAGATGGTTTCGGGTTTCAGGTTATTTTCATTATTAGATGGATTCTCTAGCTACAATTAAGTGTTAGTAGCTGAAGAAGACAGACTTAAAACTACCTTCAGAACAAAATGGGGAACTTTTGCTTACAGAAGGATGCCCTTTGGACTCATTAACGCTGGAGCTACTTTCCAGAGGGATATGGATATAGCTTTCCATGGTCTAATTGGCCATAGTGTTGTAGTATATCTCGACGATGTCACGATATTTCAAAGAAGAGAGAAGAACACGCATTCCATCTAAAACAAATTTTTGAGCATTGTCGAAAATATGGCATCTCACTGAATCCAAGGAAATGTGTGTTTGCGGTTATAGAAGGAAAGCTACTGGGTCATGTGGTTTCTAAAAAGGGGATCTCCATAGACCCAGAAAGGATCAAAGATATTGAACAGATCTCTTTAACCCATAACAAAAAAGGTATGCAACCATTCATGGGGAAAATAAATTTCATGCGAAGGTTTGTGCCAGATTTCGCTCAAATTGTTAAACCTTTGCAGCAAATGGTGAAACAAAGTGTACAATTCAAGTGGAATGATGTAGAGAAGAATGCATTCAGTAAAATAAAGACATCTATTGCTCATGCACCCTCTCTCAAAAGTCCAAATTTTGAGAAGGATTTTATTTTGTACACTTTCGCATATGACGATTCGTTGGCAGCGGTGCTTACTCAGAAGGAAGATGGGGGAGATGAGTACCCCATATCATTTATGAGCACTGGTCTACAGGGGGATGAATTGAATTACCTAGCTGTGGATAAACAAGATTATGTAGTCTTCAAAGTGGTAAAACAATTGAGGCCGTACATACTTAAGAACCAAACGAAGGTAATAGTTCCACACCCAGCTGTAAGGTCTCTTTTCATACAAAAGGAATTAGGAGAAAGAAGAGGCAACTGGGTAAAAAATTTACAAGAATATGACCTTGAATTCAAACCAACATCCATAGTTAAAGGGAAAGGACTGTGCAAACTAATGGCTGAAGGTAAAAACAATGAACAAAATGATTGGGAAAATGAAGCTGAATTACATATGATGGATATATGTCCTCTTTTCACAGCTCCAAATTCCTGGCACCGAGACCTTGTTCATTACCTTCAGGAAGGATTGTTGCCAGAACATTGGAATTCCAAACAGCGAAGAGCATTGTGCCTTAAATCAGTTGCATATCAGATCATTGATGGAATTTTATTCCAGGAAGAATTATGATGGAGTCCTTCTCAGATGCTTAGAGAAAGAAGATGTAAAAAAGGTCATAATAGAGTTACATGATGGTCTTGCTGGAGGTCATTTTTCTGGAGATACGATAGCCCACAAGATTCTTAGGGCTGGATACTATTGGCCCACACTGTTTAAGGATGAGCACACCCATGTAAGAAAGTGTGATATCTGCCAGAGGTGTGGAGGAAGACAAGCCAAAGCAGCAGGACCATTGAAGCCCGTGATGATAACAGAACCATTTGAGCAATGGGGGATTGATATCATTGGAGAGATAAAACCAAATTATTCCTTGCAACACAAATACATTCTTATGGAAACTGGCTACTTCACTAGATGGGTCGAGGCAATTCCGTTATGTAAAGTGAATGAGGATGCGATCATGGATTTCTTGCAAGATCACATTATGACTAGTTTTGGGGTTCTAATTTCCCTGGTTTTCGACAATGCTACTTATTTTTCTTCTATTAGATTAACTGCATTTGCTCATTAAAGAGTAATTAAGTTGAATTATTATGCAAACTACTACCCACAAGGGAATGGTTTGGCAAAAACTACAAACAAGAATCTGATTAGGATCTTAAAAAAGTGTCTAAAAGAAAACCAGAGAAGTTGGAATTTAGCATTACCGAACGCTCTTTGGGATGATAGGGTCACACCCAAGAATTATTTAGGTGTGTCACCTTATACCCTTGTTTATGGAAAATAGGCTATACTTCCTCCTAACATTATGCTACCATCTTCCATAATAGCTCAAGAGTCTAGAGGCATAGATAAATAAATCCTGCAAATTAGAATCTATAATCTTTTGAAGGCGGAAGAATCTAGATCCAGGGCCAAAGAATGTTTTAAGCATCAACAAGAAGTAGTGAAAATGTGGTTTGATAAGCACAAAGTTGGAAAAAAGAAATTTGAAGTGGGAGAACTGGTTCTTAAGTGGGATCACCCGCATGATGAAAAGGGGAAACACACGAAGTTTCAACAGTTATGGGTAGGCCCTTTTCAGATTGTTGCAAAACCTAGCCCCTCAACCTACAAATTGCAAGATTTACAGGGTTGGGAAGAGAACTTACCAGTTAATGGTTTAGTTCTCAAACCTTATTTTTCCTGATTTTTGTTTTTGTTTTGTACATAAATAAATTGTTTTAGTTGTTTATTTTTTATTTACCTTATTTATGTTGTTTTTTATATTTTGATGGATTTAAATAAAAGAAGAAAACTTTTGGTTGCATGGAGAGCATGAGAATTCTGGATTGATTAAAATCCTTGGTTATAAGATTGTGTACTATTGATTTATCTGAAAGAATTTCTTCTAGTTCAATAGTTTTCCTAAATGGCTACGAAGACATTGAAGTCCTACTTAATCCTTGTAAAATAAATCAGGATCAAAAGGTATGGAATACTATTTTGAGGCTCCATCCATCTCACATTTAAAAATGTCTTAGGGGGTGACAACAAAATACCCATGGAAAGGAAGCAAGGTAAACAGTATATTATATATAAATAATCCCATGCCAAGAATTGAAATCCAAAAGGAAAATAAGAGTAAAAAAAATCTCCCAAGAAAGCAATATGTATCAAACAAAGTACTAAACCATATAAGTACAAAATTTCCAAAGTTCTTCTCTGTCTATGAGCTGAAAATTAAATACATCTCTCACACAAAAGGACACTATGGATAGAGGAGCCTGAATAAAAATTCAGAAAGAAAGGCATGCAGGAGGACTCAAAAAGGACAAAATTCCAAAAGAAAAAAAGTGCAAAATGGCATGGGAATGAGGAACAAATGAATATTTCTATTTACCATATGTTATAATCCTATGGTGTCTGAGTTGGAAACTACCTGAAGACAGAGGTAAAAAATGAAATTCATATTCCTGGCCTCAAAAGAGTTATCTGGACTTTTAAATATTGGTTCCCATTATTCCTAAATTGGACTATCATCAATGATTAAAGTACATATGTGCCATTTGGGAAATCCAAACATCTAGAAGAATTCAGCATGCTAGTATTTATTATCAAAACGGTCTACTTCTCAAAGAAGAAGTTTTCCAGAGATCTATGTTCACCAGGTAGTCACCAATTGTTGCAACTCCAACTTTTTTCCCAAATCTTTTAAATTTTGATCCCTCCTTTTAATTTCATTTTTCCTGGGACGGTTTGGATTAATGAACTCTGTTTTTTTTTTCCCTCTGCTAAAAATTTGGATTGTTTGAAGTTGAAGTGAGGTCAACTGTTTTCATGCTTTTCGGAAAACTGCTTTTGTCTGCCAATGCTTTGGACTGTGGGGTTTAAAGTTGATTTGAAAATGATCTCCTTTTGATCTGAATGATTTCCTTCATTGCTATCGAAAGTCTATTTATGTTTGAATCAAAACTTTAGTTCTCTTTGTCGCCGCTGTTTCAGAAGAGACACAAAATTTTTATTGCTGCCCATCTGAAGGTCTTTCGGAACTTAACATTTTTTTTATTTGGTTTTTCGGAGGTCAGTTGAACAGTAAATCGGGGCCGTATTTCTCTATAGAGCCGTTGTTGTGGAAGCTAAATAATGAACGTTCCGATGATAAGTTTGTTTTTCGCCGATGCCTTGGTTTTTGACCAACTTTTTAATTTGCGATGATTTATTTTCGTTATCGGAACGGTTTTGACTATTGATCGAGGGGCTAGTTCTTTGCGTCACCGATACGGTGGTAGCATTGAGCCTTTGGTTGCTGATACATAGTCCCCAAATCTTTCAACTGCTGATGTTTTTTTTGTTGACTGCAGAACTATTAGTCAGTTTGTCTCCCGCTGTTGCGGCTGTGCAGGGAACTATTCGGCCGATGCTTTAGTGGTTTCAATCTTCAGCACATAGCTATCAAGGGTTTTTAGCGTTTGGAGTGTTGACATTTCAAAAAGGTTGAGGACTAATCGTTCGACGCATAGTGCACAGAGCCTCCGGTCACCGACGTCATGCTACCACCATTGCGGCTGTTTAGTGGATTTCTATCCGATCCTTAGCGTTTTTGTTCCCGACTGCTGATAGGGTTTTTCCTGCCTTTTGGTGTGTGTTTTACACTATTTTATGGAATGGCAGATTTTTTTCATCGGTGCTGGTCGATTCAGAGTTTTTCTGAGAGGAAGAGTGCAGCTCAGGTTTTGGTTTCTTGAGGAGTAGCTGTTACATTGTCCTGGTTCATGTTTTCATCGGAGGGTTTCGAATTATCTCAGAAGCGACCTGAATTAAGATGAAGAGTATATTCTATCAAGGTTGTGATTTTAGTTGGATAGCGGGTGTAAAGGATTTTCAGACCCAGCTTGCAGGATTTTTCTTTGCATCAACATGTTTTCTTTTCATGGATTAGTATTGTTTAATAGTTCATTTTACAATATGTATGTTTTAATACAGTTTGTGTTACTCTGTAAAACACTAAGTGATCTGAGAACTGGTTATTCATGATAGGGTGATTGCTGCTATAGAGAAAATATGTCTAGAAGACGAAGCAGAAGAAAGGAGGAAGCAAGAAAGAGAAGAAGGAACAAAGGGTCTGAGATCTCAAACAGATCGATATCAGCAGAGGCCCGGGCTTGGGAGAAGTTAATTAGTTACCAAGCTGGTCCCTTTTTATAAAGTGCTCTTAAAATCTTAAGCTGAAATGTAACGTATTGCATAAATCATGAGTGCTCACAAAAGACAAAATTGTGGGATTGAACGGTTGGGGGAAGCCGCAAAGGTCGCCTGGGGGGTGGCAACCCAAAGGTTTTGTTGTTTTGTATAAGTATAGGAGAGTTAGATATAGGAAGGGAATTTTTCCCAAATAGATTTGTGAGAGTATTATGTAAGAAGAACTATTTCCTTTTGCATAAAGAAATTACAAGTTTCATGTTGGAGAAAGCTTTGTGGAGGGTTTCAAATGTTGTGCAATGGATTTGTTGAAAGTGAACTATTTCATTTTCAGCTGTTATCCACTAACTGTGAGATCATTCTAACTCTTTGAACCTATGTTCTTGTTATGAATGCACTCTAGTTTATTCTATGAAATTTTCGCTATGAGTAATGAATGTTGTTCATAAACAATTAGCTATCTGGTTGTTCATATATCTATAAATGTTCATGTGTTTTGAAAGGAGTAACAACTATCTGTGAGTTTTCTTAATGCATGCACAAAATACATTACTCATTGATGAATAATAATATTGCTCCCTAGGGATAGGTTAGATAGTTAGTTTTAGTTTTTTTCTTGCTGTGTGTGGTTTAGATGCGAGAGAGTTAAGAACCTGTGCATCACATTATGAACGTTCCTCGTATTCTCTATCAATATACATTTTTAGATAGGCACTTGCATCTCATACTTAAATACAAAAACTAAAAAACATACACTGTGGACCAGGCCATAACCAGTAAAACCCTTTATTTTTGTTACTTGACCTACGGTAACCGGACCGTAAACCGGACGGATTCCCCATACCAAATAGTAATGGGCTAGTTGGGAACATTTACTGGGGAGAATCCCTAATTGTTGTTACCTACGATTTTCAAGGCCTCAACACATCCATAGAAAAAATAAATACAAATGTCTAAAATACAAGAAAATTTAAAAAATTTCTCTTAATTCGAGATGACTAAGTTCATATGATAACCCATCATAACAATTTATTCTACCAATATAAGATTATGGCGATAATACTACCTACTTAGGTGTGAATGCTTCAAGAGGGTAAAAATATACTTCAAATTTTTGTTGGTCAGCATCTTCCATGAAGCATAAAGAATCCATCATCATCCACTACATTTAGTTACTTATACAAAAAAGTTGTAAGACACGAAAGGCTTATAACACATCAATCCTACATCCCTTCAAGGGATTCATACTCAAGACATAAGACAAATTGTATTTGAGTTATACTCACTTAATAATGAGTATGACAGTTTCATTAGCTTAATTAACCATTAGATTTCATCAAGAAAAACCACAAACATATTTTAATTAGTGTATTTATAATGCTTCTATATATGTTTATTTCCCACTGGTTTGTTAATTTGTCTAAAGAACCTTCCTAGAATCCAACAATTGATTGAGGTCTTACATCCACAGCAACGTGCTATCAAGGCTTATGAATTAAATATTTAATAAATGAAACTTAATTAATTATTGCAAACATAATTAGATGAAATTTACTTTTAAGGTTTGATATTAAAACCAACTATCATCCACTTCACTATCATACATATCCAACAATTTATGAATATCAAAATATACACAATTACTTCATGAATATAATTTCTGGCATAGGAGTTTCATCAAACACTTTGTATGAGACCACTCATATAGTCAATTTTCACACATATCCATCCACACAACCATTGAGTATAACACCCTTAATGATTAATCTAAGAGAAAATTCAAAACAACACTTCAGAAATCCCCATAGGGTAATCAAATCTTTCCTAAAATCACCCAGATTACAAAACTAAGCTCTGTGAATCTCGTAGGAGGACTCAAAATGGGGGTTCCATAGTCAACTGGTATGGATATGCCATGATGTTGAATAGAAAACAAACATAAAGTTTGGAAATTGTGTTTTACTCATTTCATCCAACAACCCAGAGATTTAAGCCAAAACACATTAAATTGTTTAGGCCATGAACCATCCAAGCCACCACAATACATGAAAAATGAAAGCTACAACCACATAATTCATTCATCCATTTTTACAAACACTTGTCAAACCAAGTGCCAACTACAACTCTACATCTATATTTCCTCCAATTTGACAACCGTATCTCACAACCCAATTAACGTGTGTTCAAACCCCATCTCTTGTAGATTTCATAATATGAAAACATAATAAAAACATGATAGATACAAATTCTAGGGATTAAAAATTACCTTTCAACTCTCATTGCTTGTAAATTTGTGAGTATGTAAACTTAAATAAAATAACATGCATACCTATGTATTTTCCACCAATGGTTAACATCATTGGCCATATATCTAGCTCCATGAGAACACCTGTGAAGTTCACTCTGAATTTGATGAGTGGATATGACAACCAAATACATTCTCCATCATTTATTCTCAAGTAATTTGGTTCTCTCAATAATTCAATATATTTATTTATTTATTTTCCAAATCACAACAAGAAACATGGCTAGCATTCCATTTTCATACTCAAATTAAGAATTAATCCAAATCCCTAGTTATCAATTCATATTTGTTTACAATTAATTGATTGAATAATTAAAATGTAGAAATTCTAGAATCCCAACAAGTCCCGCTCAACTTGTAGGAAAACATAAAAAACATAATTATACCTGACTATTGATCTTATGATCCAATTTTTTAGTAATGTGTTCTCAAAGCTTCATCCTTAACAACCGAGTAAATGGGTTTCCTTTCACATTTGAATTGTCATTTTCACATTGTAATCCTTTCCAACATATATGTAGCAACTGGTTTTTCTCCCAACCTTATCCAAGGAGAACTTCTCCCCTTGGAACCCCCAAGTTGTATGAGCTCACAAAACATTCCTAAATGCAACAATAGATGTGTTAAAGGTAAATTAATGAATATTTCTTCCTTCCTTCCAACACCACTCATATCTCGCTCAACCAAACAAGGTAACCTAGATGTCTAATTTATGAAATCTTAGAGCCATTTTGGCAGCAGCTGTGTACTATCTAGGTCTTCCCCCTCCAAAGTCCGGGGGTGTTCTCTATTTATACCCTCTAATTGGGGTGACACATCACTTGTTCCCATGTAAGATTCATTTCTTTTCATTTGAATAATTTCCTCTCATTCACTACCCTCCATTGAGGTGGTAATCTCCCTTATTTTCTTATTTTTCATCTAATTAAATATTTTTTAATAATCACCCTACCCATGTGTGATCCTATTTAAGTATTTATTTTCTTACTTAAATAACGGATCCCTTTTCATTATAATAATAATATTATTAAGGTGCCCCTCCAAAGCGGGTATGGAATTAAATTAATTCAAGGATTAACCTAGGTTGGCCTACCCAGTTGATTGGTGCCCTTGGGTAGTGTTTTTATGATGGATAATAGGTATTTCACACCCGTATCGCGTGCCCCCAAAAATTATTAGGATTCCATTCCCTTTTCATGTACCTAGAACTCCATGCCTTGATCCATTCCATAGAAGCAATACTCCATGTCTTGATATTTCATGGATTTAGGAATTTGTGCCCTAACCTGCATGATTTCTCATCTATTAAACCTTGAAACTCCACATTTCCCTCAAGCTACTAATTTGTGATCTCATACCTATCTGGTGGATCCTTGGCAAGGTCTTGTTCCCCACACCTACATACATCACAATTTCATATATTAACAACACCAAATGAAATTCATAATAAAATTAACGTAGTCACATTTTACGCGTATGTGTCTATGCCTTCCACAATCATTCTGGTTTTGAGAATTCATGTTTTCAAGTAGCCATGTCCCCTGCCAAATTGATCTAGATGGATATCGGTGGCCGCCCACCTATTCCACTAGCTCAAAATAATTGTCCACTTTGGCAATTTCCTAGTTATTGTTTTTTACAGTTTTTCAAGTCCCAAACTTTCGGGGCCGTTTTGAGGCCCTAAATGATGTTTTTTGGTGATTCGGGGGAAAAATGTTTTCCAATGGATTACATCTTTCCCTGATTGAAAGTTGTAAATGTCGAATAGACCTTTCCAACGGGCTATCGAGTGCCCCAAATGGAGATCATATGCAAAAGTTGTGACCTTGGGAAGTTGACTGTTCAACTAACCACCTTGGGGCCACAAACTTTATGGTGGTTCATATTTTAGGGTTATTTTGAGGACGTTTAGGGTTTTTTTCTTCATGATTATGATAAATAGGCTCGTTTGAACTCCTTTTGTATTAATATTGGTAGGAATGATTGTAGAGGCCACATCTCTTCGCAGAGATAGCTACCACCATTAGAGCTTCTTTATTGAACATTCTATTCTATTTCTACCATTTAATAGAATACGTATTGTTGAGGCCTGGAAATTCGCAGGAAACAATAGAAAGGGATTCTCCCCAGTCAACATTCCCAACTAGCCCGTGACTGTTTGGTGTAGGGAATCCATTCAGTTTGCAGTCCGGCTACCATAGGTCAAGTAACAAAAACAAAGGGTTTTACCGGTTGCGGCCCGGTCCACCGTATGTATTTTTTTTATTTTGACTTTAAGTATGATATGAAAGTGCCTATCTAAGATGCAGATTGATGAAGAATGCGAGGAGTGGTCACAATGTTATGCGCAGGTTCTTACCTCTCGTCTTAGACTCTCTCGCATCTAAATCACACACAATTGGAAAAACAAATGCTAACTAAGCTATCCCTAGGGAGCAATATTATTAACTCATGAGTAATGTAATACTGTTCACATGTTAAGATAAATAACAGATAGTTGTTCTTAGAATCAAAACAAATAAACATGAATAAGGAGATACACGACAAGATATCTCGTCAACGATTAAAACATCCATTAGTCATAGTGGAAATTATCATAGAATAAACCAGAGAACATTCAAATAAGAACATAGGTTCATAAAGTTAGAACGCTCTCACAGTTAATGAAACACAGCTAAAAACGAAATAGTTCCCCTTCAACATTATTCATTTCATCACATTTGAACATTCCACACAGCACTTTCTCCAACAAGAAAAAAATTGTAATTTAATTATTGCAAAATGAAGTAGTTCCTCTTACAACAAGTAGTTCACAAGTTTCTTTGAGAAAAAGCCCCTCCTCCTATCTAATTCTGCTATATTTATACAAAAAAGCAAATTGTTGGGCTGCCCACAAATGACTCTTGGGCTTCCCCAATGTTTCACCTCCTACACTTTTATTTCATTTAAATGTTTCTAGATATACAACATATTACAATAGAACCAACAAATAAAGTGCTTATGAGGAGGGTCCCGCTTGATTATTCAAGAACTTCTTCCATGCTGAAGCCTCTGAGGCAATGTTTTCAAACTCGGAAGGTTCTAGAAAACAAATATTGATTTCAAATTCAGCAGCCTAATTTCTTATTACTTCTATCTTGGCTATGCTCAGGTGAAGTTGGTCCTCTAGCAACTGCACACTAAACACGAAATGAGCTACTTCCTTCCTCAGGGTCTGCTCATCTAGGGCTTTGATGCATTGAACCCTTTGTTCATCTTCCTGATACCTCCTTTGTTGGTCTGGAAAGGTATCCATTCTCTATTCAGCCTCAACCTGGCAACGATTATAAGTAATCAAAAGTATCCTGAAGAACTTTGCACAAGCCCCCTTTGTCTTCTTGACAACCTTCTTGAATTCTTCGGCTGTGTTTATGGCAAACTCCAGTAAATCATAGTCTTGCCTCAGGCCTTGTTGATATTTTGCTGGCAGATCTGCAGGGGTTTCCTTATTTGCTTCTAATCTTGCCATTCTTCCCACCAGGAATTCTAATATGTCCTGTAGATGCGATCTATCTACAGAATATGAAGAGGTTTCCAAAATCTCTTCCAGTCGATTGTCTACCTACAAGATCTTGCACCTTTCTTCCTCTATGTCTACTTGCAACTGGTGCATCTTGCTCCTTTGTGCTAGAACATGCTCCTTGAAAGGATGAAGGTTGACTTACTATTCCTTGGCCTCTTCCAAAGTTGCTGTTAATGAGGTAACCTGCTCTTTAAGCTCTGCAGTCCACCCCTGAGATTGCCTCTCATATTTCTCCAAGGTAGCTTTCTATAGCTCCAAATCCCCTATCTTACTTAGCAGCTGCTCTTTTTCTATGTGAATACTTTCACATAACATCTTCAACTCATCCTTTTCTGTCCTCAACCCTTGACATTCCTACTACAATTTCTCCAGACTTCCTTGCGTAGCCTCCAAAGATCTCTTCTCTACTTGGAGGAACTGGAGCTGAGCTTTTGAAGAATTTATTTCATGTTGCATGTATTCAAATTTTCTTTTCAATCTACTACTTTCCTCTCTCTCTCTTCTCAAGGTATCCTTTAGCTAGGCAGCAGATTTCTTTGACTGTTCAAGATCAGTCATTGTCCGATCTACATTGTCCTCAGAAGCATGGATCAATGCAGCCCCAGCTCTGATGGTGAATATTGGATCCTTGTCTGTCCCATACACCATTGTTGTGTCATTTATCATTTTACCCGACTTCCCCCCAGTATCGACCTTCCTCTCGGTCCTCTTCACTATTCTTTTTCTTTCCTTGTCATAAAAAATAGTGTTAAAATCTGGAACCTCCTCCCCTTTCTTCTGCTCGAAAGGGATTAGTCTTAGGGTAGGGACAAGAGCCTGCACCAATGCACTACTAGAAACTACCTCAGGATCTTAAACATCAAGATCACCCAAGTCCTGAGCCTGAATGTCTCCAGGATCAGAAGCTGATTGCTCTGTCACAACCCCTGTCAGTTTTAACCTTTCTGCTTCCTGCTTCTTCAGTTCCTCATCCATTTTCCTTTTCGTTTCCTCTTCTTCACTCCAACCAGCTTCTTCTCCTTTCTAGCTGCTTCTTGTTCAGCTTTTATCTTTTCTTCCTCCTCGCCTTGAGCCAGTTTTCGGCTTCCTGTGCTAGCCTCCTAGCATCTTCATCCCTTTTTCTAGCTTCCTCTTCCTCCGCTTTTTTCTGCTCATCTTGTCCTTTCCCGCCTTTAGTGGTAATTTTCTTTTTAAATCTTCTTCTTAAGGAAGTTATGTTTTCTGCACTGCAGAAAATGGATTCATCTTTATCCCAGTGGCTTATGTACTCAAAAAGTACATTTTCCTCCTTGAAGTGCTCTGCCAGTTTATTCTGGGAATCGTTCCTGTGGAAATTTATTTCCCCAAAATGGAATTTCCCCAATTCTTCTACAAATTCATCAGCTTTCTTCACTCTTGTGAACTTATAGCTTCCCAACCTGAATGGTAAGGGAGTCTAAGTTGCTTTCTTATGTTCAAATAAAAATCTCCCTATGCCATCTAGGAAGGCCTACCTAACTGCCTCCTTGTGCACTACATAGTCAGTGGCATATTTTGGTAGTAGTGAAGGTGCTCTGGAGCATCCATACATTCTGAAATACAATCCATCTTCCGTTAAGTAGTAATCTGCATATTCTTCAATAACCTGCAATGCTTCCTTTGACATGCAGTTGCACTCTTTTAAGAAAATCAATGTATATAATGGCATGATGAAGTGCTCACACACTTCTCTATAGTGACTGTGGTATTTGTGTGCCCACAGTGGCTTGTAAGTTGAGTAGACTGGTGTTCTCTCCCGGTCCCAGATACACCTCAAGTTTGGGAAGGGTTGGTTGCATAGTATGCAATCAATCACTGTAGAGCTCATGTAGAACTCTGATTTCTTCTGGGACACCCCTCCTAATGCTGAAGCAATACAGGCCAAGAGTCTGTTTGATACAATGTTTGCCCAGTTGAACACTGTCCCTTAGGTTGCAACATAGAAGATGATAGGCATCCACCCCAACTTAAAGCTTTTACCGTGGGCCCTCCCTAAAATCATGTTCAACATCAGGGCAATGAACCTGTAAGGGGTCCTCAAACTGGCAGTATCATGTTCCCCTGATGGCCTAGTCCTGAAGCTCTTGCCAGGCACCAACATTCTTTTCAGTGTCTCGACTAGGTCCAGATTGATTGTCTTCAGCCAATATTCAGTCAAGTACACTTGTGCTTTCGGTAAGTGGTAGGCCAGTGATACGTACCCAGGGCTATAAGCAGCATAACCCTGTTTGTCAACATTTTCCAAAATCATGATGGTTACATCTGCCCTGGCAGAAACCATCCAATCACCTCTGAGCACAGGAAAAGCTCAGGTCTAGTAGCAACTCTCATCAACGCAGATCTCTCTATATTTGCATATATGGTTTCCTCTTCTAAACCTATGTCAGGTACCTCCTGATGTGTTATTAGTCTGTAGACCTCCCCCCATTTATATTCGGGTTCCACACCCACTATGCATTTGGTATCTTCATAAGTGTATTCAACTTTGGTGACAATTTTGACCTCAGGTTCCTCCTCTACTATAGGAGCCTTCTTCTTCTACCGGTTAGACATCTTGAATTCTAAAGAATTTCCCTGTCATACACAAATTCCTTTAGGTTCTGTTGGGCCATTCCAAGATAACATTAAAAAATGGAGATAAACTGTAAGAGCATTTTACCTCATTTAGTCTAAACATGATTGCAGCTATGAAAATAAACAAACAATACTCAAAACCAAGTGTTCCTGCGCAAAACGAATCTGCCAGAAGAGCTAAAACCAACACATAACTAAAGATTTGCATAATCAACTCAAAATGTCATGGCCTTTCTAAAACGAAGAAGATCCCCCTCCTCCCGTCAAGGAGAAAATAGTCTCAAATCCCCCTGTCGGTGCTATGAACTAAATCGTTCCACGAAAAAAATGATGTCTATTCCCAAGTGAAGGATACTTCATTGTGATAGTGCACTTAACTCGCTTCATGCTTGAGGTTGGTGGTAATGATGGATAGCAAACGGCTGAATAAAGAGAACATAAGGTGATGGGGGTGGTGCCTCTAAACCTTTGATACATTCAGCTTGGACGCAAAAAATAAGAGGAAGCTACTTCTTGCAAAGGGCACTCGCATCAAGATCTGAACAAAAAATGCATTCTGAACCCTAATTTGGTCCATGGTTCATGTTCAAATTTACCAACCTCATTCTAAGCGGGGCATAACTTCAAAACACTACCCTAGCCTACAAGAAAAAATGGGTGACCATACGTGCTAGGAAACCACAACCCCGAAATCTCTAAAATAAACAAGAAACGCCCTCCTCCTGCAACTAAACAAGGAACTAACCTCCCCGGACAGCCAAACACAGATTGGGGGAAACTGGTGCGGACAACGTAACGACCGTCTGCACCGGTTCCCCAAACAGTCGAGTGCGGGCTGCAAGCTCATAACAGCTACAGATTCAATCATTAGTCGAAACAAAAACCTCCCACCGGGCAGCCACACCACCCATATAAATTATATATGCGCGCTAAAAATGGAAAGATAGGTATCCATCAACCGCAGGTGGGGAATTACCTAAGGGCGACAAACTCAATCTAACCAATCAGACAGAAAATGTAAAATGGGAATCAAGGCCTACCTGGCAATGTGCTGCGTGACTAGTCGAGAAAAAACCACAAACCTCCACGGCAGAGCCACCTAGGAGCGATGTACCGGCAGCGAGTACGATGGTCTGCTCGAAGCGACAACGACAACACAGGAAAATCACAAAACAACAATAAAAAAGAATAAACCCCAACCCCAATATATACGCCGTGGTCAACACAGAATCAGCGGGAAAAATAAACCAATTGGGCGGAAAAACGACTACAGGATTGGCAATCCTGTCAGTATCACCTTCGCAATGGCAGATGTTGAAATGGCTAGGAGACTCGCAATTGTATCAGCAAGAGAAACAAATAAAACCTCACATCAGAGCTCACCAAACTAAGGCCTTGGACCCATAGTTGGTTGAAAAGCTGCAACGGTAGAAACCATAAAGGCACTGAGTTCCGCAGACCAATCAAAATCGGAGGTAAAAAAATAAACAAAACTTCGGCGAAAACAAAAAAATCGCTTAAACGGAAAACAAAAAAAACTACATCAGAAGGATAGTGCTTTCCAAATCCGCAACCATGCAAAATATGAAATCCTAAGGATCTGCGACTCAAAACGGTGAGGATCAGTAGGGGAAAATACAACCATCGAGAAGCTTGGCAATACCTCCTTCGCAACGGTGGAAAACGTAGAGACAAACATTCTGAAGGGATCTTAATACATCAGCTGACAAATAAAGCGCACCAGAGACCAATAACCTTTGGATCGGTCTTGATGTCTCGTTCTTCTCCGCAACGGCGGGCATGCAGATAACTGGACTCCCGAATCAATAGTCTAAAACACTTCCGATGGCAGGGCAAAATCAATACAAACCGTAAAACATCGCTGGCATAAAAGTAATTCTTGAGCAAACATCAGACAAACCCAAAGAACTGAGCAAAAAGGAAATAAAAGGAGGGTCCCAAAATTTTTGAATTTTGGGAAAATGTTGCAGCTACAACAATTGGCGACTACCTAGTGAACCCCATATTTCTAAATCAACTTCTTCCCAGTAAAAGACTGTTTAATCAGTTAACTCATAAGTTGAATTTTTCTAGATGGTTGTATTCCTAAAATGTCAAACACATGCACTTAAATCATTGATGACAGTCCATTCTTTGGAAATGGGAACACCAAAATATTCAAAGTCTGGATAACTCTTTTGAGGCTTAGTAGGTGGGTTTTATTTTACCTCTGTCTTTGGGCAGTTTCCTAGCTTGGACACCATAGGATCGTAACATATGGTAAACAAAACTATTCATTTGTTCCTCATTCTCATGCCAATTGCACTTTTGTGCCTTTTGAACTTTCCGTTCTTTTGAGTCCTCCAAATGCCTTTCTTTCTAAATTTTATTCAGGCTCTTCTATCCATAGTGTCCTTTTGTGTGAGAGATGTATTTACTTTTCAGCTCACGGACAGAGAAGAACTTTAGGCAGATTTGTTTTCACGTTTCTGATACTTTGTTTTGATATGTATTGCTTCTTCTAGGAGTTTTGACTCTTAACAACCTTTAGGTTTCTAACATCATGGCATGGGATCATTTATATATAATAAACTGTTTACCTTGCTTCCTTTCTGTGGGTCTTTTGCTATCACTCCCTAGGACATCTCAGATGTGAAATGGATAAAGCCTTGAAATAGTATTCCAGACCCCTTAATTCTGAATTATTTTCAGGGGTTAAGCAGGACTTCAATGAGTGCATTACCATTTAGGAAATATACTTACTAGAAGAAATTCTATCATTTCAAAATAACAACGCACAGTCTTATTCCAAATATTTCAGTTAATCGAGAACCCTGATGCTTTCCATGCAACCAAAAGTTTGCCTCTTTTATTCAAAAACAAAACAAAATAACTAGAAACAACAGCGGTAAATCAAAGTGAAAAATGCATCAAATTATTTATGCACAATGTCATCAAATCAAAAATCAAAATAAAATTGGAGAACCAACCACTACCTAATCAGTTTTGTGCCCACCCTTAAAAATCTATCAACTTATGGGTCAAGGGGCTAGGATTGATTGCAGACGTGAAATACCTATTAAATTTTCATATTCTTAGCTAAGAAATCAGTATTTCATTTCATTTTCATAACAAAAGCATATAAACAGGATCACTGAAAGATAGACAAGCACAACCATACAAAAGGAACACAAAGATTTATCCTGGGAAAACCCTAAAGGGAAAAAAACCCAGCAAAAGCTTCCTCAATATAGATGCCCCAAAAAGATAAAAGATAAAACCAGCAAGGAGATCAAAGGCTGATCCTCCTCCTTCTCCAGCTACTTCTCTTCTCCACTAATGCGCTACTCAAGTGAGTGTGTGTGTTTCAAATGAGGAGAGCTACACCTCTATTTATATTCATCCGTTCACTTCAATTAACTCATCCGACATGTAGGCTCGAGTTAATCATGTAGGATCAAGTTACACATGTAGGCTCAAGTAACCACACTGGGGTGCTAATGACCCACCTTTACAATTAGAGGGGACTACCTCATGACTCTTATTAGTTCTTCCAGTTAGAAGCATCGGGATACAAATTAATACAAGTGTTTCTCCCGGTAGGACCATCCGGGACCACAAAAAGATACATATAGAATATTCTTGGAAATTACAATATTTCAACACTCCCCCTTAATGAGAAGGGTATTCTACAACAACATCAACAACAACAATAACAGGAGAGAGAGAGAGAGCATCATCAGCATCATCAGGGTAACACATCTATAAATCATTGGATGCTTTTTAACATCATGTAGTGTTGGAGCAGGGTCCCGTAGCTACAGGAAAAGATGCTACATCAGGACAGGGAAGTCAAAGAATAACAGTACCCGAGCAGCCGAGAAGAGAGAGCTCAACCACTACACTTAAGGTAGTAGCGAAGACAAGAGGGATCAGCTACCCTCATAAAGGAAAAGGAGCAACAGGCTGAGGCATTGAAGACGAAGGAAGACTGCAAAAAGCTATGGTGTGACGGAAAGCGACAGTTCAAGTACAGATAGGCCGACTTTCACAGTTAGGGTTTTTTCGGTTACTGTTGGGACAGGCCCACAGTGTTGTAATGGTGAGACCTTCGGGCTGCCTATATAAGGATGTATTTTGTATTGTAAAAGGTTAGACAATTGGGTATCTATTTAGACGGTTAGAAAGTTAGCCTTCTGAGTCATTTAGCTAGCTAAGTGTTTCTAGTGTCTCAGTATTGTAAGAGTTAAGCTCTGGTTCTGTTATTCAGTCAGTAGTTATCTTACTGTAACCAGTAGCTGGCTCTAAGAGCATGTATGTAACAATCCACAGGGATTGAACAATCCGCAGGTATTGAGAGAGAGAGAGAGAGAAGAAGAGTATATTGTAAGAGAAGGCAATATAAGAGAAGAGATCTAAGAGAGAAGGGATCCTGGCAGTGTGCACGGAGTTTCCTAGAAGATCTCAAGCTGCATATCAGGTTGCAGTGGAACTGTGTTTACTCTCTCAAGATATAATATAAAAACCAGTTCCTGTGGACGTAGCTTCCCCCCTGGAGGTGAACCACGTAAAATCAATGTGTTGTGCGACTATTCATGTGACTGTGCTTTATTTATCTGTTATCTGTTATTCATTACATGAACTTTACTACCAGTTAATGAATGAGTAGATGTATGCTATCTTTAGTTACAGTAGCGTGGAATATTACTATGAGTTGAATCTGTTAAGTATTCTGTATACGAGTTCTCAGTACTTGATGCGCGATAGTTGCAGTTACAGTGTTAAGTGATTTCTGCATATTAGTTCAGCAAGTTGAGTATAGTTGATGTTAAGTGTATTAGACTGTAGGAGTCTAAGTGAGGCTATTTAAGCTTAACTATTATACTATGAGAAAATCCATTGGACCGTGAGAGTCATATTGAAGCCTTACTGTAAAGGATATCACCGTATAGAAAGGTGATATCGCATTGCCGGAGGAGCTGCGGTGTGACATATCGTAGGTTAAGAGCCGAGAAGAGGAGATAGTTTGCGCATCGTGCTAGCATCGGGGATGTGATAAGAGATCGCTCCCTCCCAGGACCAGCGAGTAAGAAAGGTCACCATCGTAGAGAGATCCCGCTGACTAAGAAGAGTCACGCGACCACCAGGATGCTACAGAACCTGACTGAGGACACTTGAGTCCTCAGCCAACCCATCCAAGATCACTTCGGGTGAGACTTCAGATCATTCTGTGGTCTATCGCTGAAAGGGCCAGTGAGCTCGGGGTTTTGTTGGTACATTAAAGGAAACCCGGGTCTGCCTAGAGAGTCCAACAAATGGTTTCGTTGTTGGTTTTGAACAAACTGGCGAGCTAATGTTCTATTGGCATCCTACTAAAGAAGAAATTAACCACTGGGTTGAGTCTAAGGAGAAAGAATTTGCTGAAAAAGAAAACAAAAGTCCTAGACTGAGTACACAGGACTGGTTACAAAAACATATCTTCACTGTTATACATACGATATTTTTTGCGACCTATGGAAATGAGTTGTACAACTGGTTATCAAAGTTGACTGATCAGAACATATTCAAGAAGAAAAGAAACATTGTCTAGACACCGGACCTGATTCAGACTGTGAAAAGCGTTGATAATCCCACTTCACGGGCAGTAGACTTCTGTCTTGCGAGTTTGCTGGAAGGCTTCGTTACAGAGTTTGCAGTCGATCAAAGAAAGAGCTTCAGCGAAGCAGAGAGGTACTTCTTCAAGGGATATCACGATAAGTACCTAAGCTCTTTAAACTTGTCCATTAAGATGTTATTACATGAAAAAGGAGTAATGGATATAGTCTCAGATGAATAAGTAAATAAGTGTAATGTCACAAGAGTTTGAAAGTGACTTTGATGAAATTGGATGTACACGTAGTGGTAAGAAATATAAAGTAGATTTTAGATCTTCTCTCTTTGAAAACAGTTCAGACACTACTAGAGAACAGAGTCAAAGTAATATAGAGAGAACAGTAGAAGGTATCCCTTACCACCCTTATACCCCACAGAAAGCAACCGGGACTCAGAATAATCCCGTAGGAACTACATCTAGTAGTTCACATACAGTACACAGTACCTCTACATCACCTACACCTACACCGCCAAGTGGTAGTAATACAACAAACCAACATCCACCACGTAGAAACAAAATGGGGGATGACATGAAACTACCTACCTTCAAGGGTACAGGGGCAGAAGACCCAGAACAACATTGGTTCTTATGTGAAGCCGTATGGACCATTAAATGGATTCAGGATGATCATATTAAACTTGTCCAGTTGGTCACTACACTTAGAGACAGAGCCTTAACATGGTATATGAAGTATACCACAGCACCGGGCAGAACGCTCGTACAAGTCAGGACTGCCATGATTAAAGAATTTAAGAAACCTAAGTCTAAGTCACAATGCATCATAGAGCTCAAAGACATTAAACAGTTACCTACAGAGTCAGTATGGGACTTTGATCAGAAATTCAAAGCCCTCATAGACCAAGTCAACTTTGAGTTTGCACCGAAGCAGCATAAGGAATGGTTTATTGCAGCACTGCTCCCGCACATCAGACTTCCATTAATGCAATAGAGACTCTGTATGCATGATGAAGCGTTAGAGATGGCAATGAAACTAGAGGCCTCACCTATAGCTGAGACTAGTACAGGTATGACAAACCTGCAAAACCAATTAGCTAATCTCACGTTACAGATGCACGAGATTAAGAAAGGGAAAGAGATTGCACAAGAGCTATGGTGTACCAAGTGTAAAGCACAGGGAAATACTAAGTATAACTGTCCAATATTTGTTGATTATTTAGCAAGTGGGGCTCCTAACCCCTTATTACAGACTCAAGGGCCGTGGTGTGAACTCTGTAGAACAAGAGGACATCGACCACCGGAATGCCCTTTACTTCAGAAGTATGTACATACCCCTAAGAACTTATATTGTAACTTCTGCAAGTCAGTAGGTCATGATGAACATAATTTCTGAGCTTATGATCTCATGGTCGAGAGAAAGCATGACTTGTACAGAGTCCAGACAGAAACACTTGGTCTAGCAGCAGGACTACAGCATGAACTGGCTCGTGATGGCCGTGGAGGAGGATTCAAAGGATGAGGCCATGGAGGAGGCTTTGGCCATGGTGAAGGCTTTGGCCGTGGCCGTGGACCTATTACTTGTTACAATTATGGAAGTGTAGGACATTATGCTAGGGATTGTCAGAACCCTACTACGACATGTAACTATTGCAAGTCCTATGATCACACTATAGAAGAGTGTTTGACCTTGATAGCCAAGATTAGAGACCCTAAGCCAGTAGTACACCAGAACATCCAGCTTATCACTACTAAGCAAAAAGAGCTAGAACCAAGAGTCAACATTGTGACTCGCAGTGGTGCTTCTACTAGTCCGACATCGCAGGATGCAGAAAAGAACACAGGTCCAGAGTGGGTGCGCAAAGCCACTACTAAATTAACACCACTCGACCTGCAGAAGAACAAAGAAACATTCCAGGAAGCTCAACCTTTCTTTGATGACCCTACATCATCAGTATCGCAGGTACTGCTATGTAGGGACGTACTGCAGTAGCAAACACATTGTGGCGTTAGTCCTGTGCAGACATCGTAGGCTACCACATCGGGAAGATGCGAAGAGGATGAGTCGACAGGAAGTGTACAATCCTTCCCGCGGAGTTGCTTGAAACTCGTTAGAAATGAGAAAGCTATTGGAGAGCTTCAACGCATCATAGATCAATGTCAGGCATCTTCTTCTGTGAGCAGTGCGCAGCGTGCTGCTCATAATATTATCGGCCATACCAGAACAGGAAGAGAGATGAGACTCACAGCACAAGTCGGAGAATTTGAAATGGATGAGGTAATCCTAGACTTAGGATCAGAGGTAAATGTTTTGACTATGCAGACATGGGAACAAATGGGTAGCCCTAAGTTAGCCAGATCACCTATCCATCTGCGACTAGCCAATCAGCAGCGGGTATCACCACTGGGTCGATTACCGCAGGTACCAGTTGATATCGACGGAGTCCGCAGATTTGTAGACTTTGAATTTATAGAGATCATTGGCGATAGTAGACCATATCCAGCTCTACTAGGTATTTATTGGGCAATCAATAACATGGTTGTTATCGATTTAAAGAAAAGACAAATGACCTTTGAGGATAGTCAGATCCGGGTCATCGCACCGTTGGATCCTTTCCAGGGTCCTCGCTATATTGAACCTATCCGAGCACAGGAAGAGGTGCGCAACATGGAAAGCCTCTATCAGATGATAGCTAATTAGAGTGATTACATTAATCCGAATGCATAAGGAAACATCAGTTGGTGATGCGACAACTCATGCGCATCAGATTCGGAGGTTGGTATAGAAAACTGGCAGGACAGACTTTACGAAGTCTCAGCGTGCAGATGTGCGTTTATGACTAAGTCACTATGATGGATTGGTGTAGACATTATTGATATTCTGTCATTTCATGGCTTAGCGGATGTCAATGACTTCTTACAACAGTTTGAGCAAGAAATTCCTCAGGAGCAGAGGTTGACAACTATGGACCTTGCAGTAAAAGCCACACCTGCAAGATGGTGGCATGCACATAAAGAACATACCACATCATGGGATGACCTTAAGAGATTGATGGTGATCAGGTTCTCTAATGACAAGGAACCCTTACAGCAGAAATATACATGAGAAAGTGACCCCAGGTCACATATTCAGATTTGTGAACAGAATTGGTCAGAAATTCCAGAGGATGAATGGGTTCACCTATTCATTCACACTTTAGACACAGTTCCAAGGAACTGGTACACTGAAACCGAGTTGCGCAGAGGAACCATCACATGTCCAGCAAGGATAGACAGTTTAAGAAGTGCAGATGTCCAGTGTAGTTGAAAGGAGGCATCGCACTGGGAATGAGTCTACACGGGTAAAAAAAAAAAAAATCCAAGTATGAGGAATCACATTAGAAAAATTATGTTGCGCAAGACATAGGACGCTTGCGGAGTTCATACCAACACTTTGGTTTGAGACGATGCGATGAGAATCGCAGCAATGCGATGTTCCCCGTGCCACGTAGACCATTTTGAAAAGAGACAGAGGACCAATCACTTCACCTTCTGACAAGCAGTTAATGTAAAAATGACCGGTATACGATTTGGCAACAGTATAATGATTTTTCCAGATTTGCTAAATCTTCGACATGACCAGTGCCTGCACACACATTTCAAGGGAAATTTGATCGGATTTCAGCAATTAATGAAGATCGAAACGACGGGTATTGTCTTGTCCATGTAATTAATACCACCGACGGTTCCAGCCTAGATGACCGTTGCAACAGAGATTATCACCTTTGTTATAAATTCGAAGATCATTTAGACAGAAGGGTTATTTTTGTGATTTCTGACCGTTAAAGAGAAATTCAAAGATTTTTCCCTGTGAAGAGATAACCCAATTGTAGAGTGCTAGTTTACCCCAATTTCGCAGCCATTGCCAATACAGAGTATTGCACCGAGTGGTCTATGTTCGAGACGGAGCCTTTAGAGGACATTGTGCAGAGATTCCAGTGTGGTGGCCTCAGGTCTGCTATGACACCGCCGCCCAAGGTTGTGAAATTAGGTACATCACAGGTCAGACAGCCACCAAGGATGAGGAGTCAAGTGCAGGATATAGAAGATATCATCAAAGTCTTTGCTGCAGAGAAGCAGAAAGACGAGCCGATCACTGAAGATAAGAAAGTAGAACAAAAGAATGATGAAAAGAAATATCTAGCCAGGAAGAAAGTAAAAATGAGAAAAAGATGGCAACAGGAGAAGAAAGATGACCTATATCAACCCCTAAGAGAAGAACAAGAGATTGCAGAGGCAAAGAAATGAAAATATGAAGATCAAGGCAGCATGAAAACCTGGAGCGATTTGCTGAGAAGAAAAGTTAAAGGGGAAAACAAACCAACAAGCAGAACTTCAGAATACAGACAAAGGTTTGTTCTCGAAATGGAATTCATGGTTTGTATAATTTTCATATGGAAGGATCCAGACCGAGTGAAATGTTTCAGAAGGCTGGAAGATACAGATTTATATCTTCTTTGGGATGCGATTTCTAAATCCAGCTAGAGAGGAGTTCTCGTGATACCAGGGATTTGAATCCTTGTGATGAACAAATGGATGGCAAGTCTTGCAAGCAATGAGAATGAGAGCATGACAATAAGGGAAGGAAAGGTAAGAGAGACCTATGAACTAAATTTATAGAAGACTCCAGCATTAGTCAAGCTATGCTTGAAACGGAACAAGAGTGTGTCAAAGCTATGAACAATGAAGTCACAGGACTTCGAGTGAGACTCGCAAGGAATTCGCAAGAAGCCAAGGAGAAGCTACAGTAGGAGAAGCCAGCTATTAGTGGCTCAGGGACGAGCCACAAGTAAGTGTTAGGGGACTGTTGGAGTAGGGTCCCACAGCTACAGGAAAAGCTGCTACATCGGGATAGGGAAGTCAAAGAAGAACAGTACCCGAGCGACCTAGAAGAGAGAGCTCAACCACTGCACTTAAGGAAGCAGCGAAGACAGGAGGGCTCAACTACCCTCATAAAGGAAAAGGAGCAATGGGTCGAGGCATTGAAGACAAAGGACAGAAGTGGAACAACCAAGGAAGTAGCGCCCATACCCACGATCAGCGCCGGGAAGCGTGGAAGACTGCAGAAAGCTGTGGTGTGATGAAAAGTGGCAGTTCAAGTACAGATAGGCCAACTTTCACAGTTAGGGTTTTTGGGGTTACTATTGGGACAGGCCCACAGTGTTGTAATGGTGAGACCTTCGGGGCGCCTATATAAGGATGTATTTTGTATTGTAAAAGGTTAGACAATTGGGTAGCTATTTAGATGGTTAGACAGTTAGCCTTCTGAGTCATTTAGCTAGCTAAGTGTTTCTAGTGTCTCAGTATTGTAAGAGTTAAGCTCTGGTTCTGTTATTCAATCACTAGTTATCTTACTGTAACCAGTAGCTGGCTCTAAGAGCATGTATGTAACAATCCACAAGGATTGAACAATCCGCAGGAATTGAGAGAGAGAGAGAGAGAGAAGAAGAGTATATTGTAAGAGAAGGCAATATAAGAGAAGAGATATAAGAGAGAAGAGCTCTTGGCGGTGTGCACGAAGTTTCCCAAAATATCTCAAGCTGCATATCAGGTTGCAGCGAAACTATGTTTACTCTCTCAAGATATAATATAAAAACCAGTTCTCGTGGACGTAGCTTCCCCCCTGGAGGTGAACCACGTAAAATTAGTGTGTTGTGTGACTATTCATGTGACTGTGCTTTATTGATTTGTTATCTATTATTCATTACATGAACTTTACTACCAGTTAATGAATGAGTAAATGTATGCTATCTTTAGTTATAGTAGCGTGGAAGATTACTATGAGTTGAATCTGTTAAGTATTCTGTATACGAGTTCTCAATACTTGATGCGTGATAGTTGTAGTTACAGTGTTAAGTGATTTCTACATATTAGTTCAGTAAGTTGAGTATAGTTGATGTTAAGTGTATTAGACTGTAGGAGTCTAAGTGAGGCTGTTTAAGCTTAACTATTATACTATGAGAAAAGCCATTGGACCGTGAGAGTCATATTGAAGCCTTACCGTAAAGGATATCACCGTATAAAAAGGCGATATCGCACTGCCAGAGGAGCCGTGGTGTGACATATCACAGGTTAAGAGCCGAGCAAAGGAGATAGTTTGCGCATCGTGCTAGCATTGGCGATGCAATAAGAGAATGCTCCCTCCCAGGACCAGCGAGTAAGAAAGGTCACCATCGCAGAGAGATCCCGTTGACTAAGAAGAGTCACGCGACCACCAGGATGCTACAAAACCTAACTGAGGACACTTGAGTCCTCAGCCAACCCATCCAATAACACTTCAAGTGAGACTTCAGACCGTTCTGTGGTTTGTCGCCGAAAGGGCCAGTGAGCTAGGGGTTTTGTTGGTACATTAAAGGAAACCTGGGTCTGCCCAGAGAGTCCGACATGTAGTCTTCATCTTCAATCTTTAGTCTTCAGCAACATCAACACTTTGATCACTTCGATCAGCAACAATCTTTGATCGCTTCAATCAGCAACAATCTTCAACAGTTTGACCTTTCGATCAACAACATCATCTTCAACACTTTGACCTTTTGATCAGCAACATCATCTTCAACACTTTGACCTTTCAATCAACAACATCATCTTCAGCACTTTGATCTTTCGATCAGCAACATCATCTTCAACACTTTGACCTTTCGATCAGCAACATCATCTTCAGCACTTTGATCTTTAGATCAGCAACATCATCTTCAGCACTTTGACCTTTCGATCAGCAACATCATCTTCAGCATTTTGACCTTTCGATCGGCAACATCATCTTCAACACTTTGACCTTTCGATTAGAAACATCTTCTTCAGCACTTTGGCCTTTCAATCATCAACATCATCATCAGCACTTTGACCTTTCGATCATCAACATCATCTTCAGCACTTTGATCTTTTGATCAGCAACAACATCATCATCATACTCTGATCTTTTGATCAAAAACATCATCATCATCATAAACATCATTATCATCAAAACATCAACATCATCATCATCAAGACATCAACATCATCAAAACATCAACATCATCATCATCAACATGATCCTTCCTTTTGGAATTACGGGATCAACATGTCTGTGGTACTCAGACGATCCTTCCTATCGGAATTACGGGATTTAGGTCTTTACGGAGTTACTAATGATCCTTCCTTTTGGAATTATGGGATCAACACATCTATGGAGCTCAGACGATCCTTCCTTTCAGAATTACGGGATCAAGTCTTTACGGAGGTACTAATGATCCCTCCTTTCAGAATTACAGGATTTAGGTCTTTATGGAGTTGCTAACGATCCTTCCTTTAGAAATTATGGGATCAACACATTTGTGGAACTCAGACAATCCTTCCTATTGGAATTACGGGATCAACACATCTATGGAACTCAGACAATCCTTCCTGTTGGAATTACGAGATCAAGTCTTTATGGAGCTGCCAACGATCCTTCCTTTCAGAATTACAGGATTTAGGTCTTTACGGAGTTACTAACGATCCTTCCTTTTGGAATTACGAGATCAACACATCTGTGGAAATCAGACAATCCTTCCTATTGGAATTACGGGATCAAGTCAATGATCCTTCCTTTCAAAATTATGGGATATAGGTCTTTACGGAGTTACTAATGATCCTTCCTTTCAGAATTACGGGATCAACACATCTGTGGAACTCAGACAATCCTTCCTATTGGAATTACGGGATCAAGTCAATGATCCTTCCTTTCAGAATTACGGGATCAACACATCTGTGGAACTCAGACAATCCTTCCTATTGGAATTACGGGATCAAGTCAATGATCCTTCCTTTTAGAATTATGGGATTTAGGTCTTTACAGAGTTACTAACGATCCTTCCTTTTGGAATTACGGGATCAACACATTTGTGGAACTCAGACAATCCTTCCTATTGGAATTACGGGATCAAGTCAATGATCCTTCCTTTCGGAATTACAGGATTTAGGTCTTTACGGAGTTACTAACGATCCTTCCTTTTGGAATTACGGGATCAAAAAAGTTGTGGAAATCAGACAATCCTTCCTATTGGAATTATGGGATCAACACACGTTCTCGAGTACCGAAGTCACCGGATCTATTCTGAACCAAGGTTCAAGGATGATACAATCCTACGACCTTCTCGATGACCGAAGTTCACCGGATCCGTTCTGAACCGAGGTTCAAGGATGATACAATCCTACCACTTTCTCGATGACCAAAGTTCACTGGATCACTTCTGGACATATGTCCCAGGATGATACAATCCCTCTTCATTCTCGAGGACCGAGGTATCCGGATCACTTTAGGGAAAGTGCACAGGGATGATACAATCCCACTGCAACATCACTACTCCCCCTTTTAGGGAAGGTCTTTTCGAACCACACCAAGCTTGTCTCGAAAGTGTTCAAACTTTACTTTGGACAGAGGCTTCATCAGCACATCATCATCTAAACCATCATCATCTACATCTTCAGTATGTGAATACTAAACTATCTCCATCTGTATCTCTAGTATGTGAAGACTGAAAGCATCATCATCTATATCTTTAGTATAGAAATACTGAAAGCATCATCATTTCTATATTCAGTATAGAAATACGGAATCACCATCATTTGCATCTACATTATGTAAATACTGAAACATCATCTATATCTTCAGTATGGGAATACTGAAACATCATCATCTGCATCTTATCTCATACGTAGAAATACTGGATTTCTATGTGTTACGACGAAACACAGGGTTTTTTGTCATCACAAATCTGGTTATCACATAGAATCATGGTAGTGTCCAACTCTAGGTTGAATAATCCTGACATAAGCTTCTGAAGCCATATGGCTTCACAACCAGTAGAGTAAGCTACTAAATATTCTGCTTCGGCTGTGCTTAGAGCAACACTAGATTGCTTTCTGCTAAACCATGAAATCATAGTAGATCCCAGACTATAACATCCACCTGATGTACTTTTTCTATCTAAGATACTTCCAGCCCAATCTGCATCTGTGTAGCCATACAATCTATACTCATGGCTACCATCATAGTATAGACCAAGGTCTATAGTCCCTTTTAGATATCTCACCACATGTTTTGCAGCTACTAGGTGAACCCGTCTTGGTTGAACGAGATATTGACTTAAGGTGTTCACGTCAAAACAAATGTCTGGTCTGGTATTTGTTAAGTACATCAATGATCCAATGATCTGTCTGTAATGAGTCACATCCACTAACTTTGATGAATTATCAGCTAACAGTTCCAGGTTGGAGTCCATGGGTGTGGCCATGGCTTTGCATTCCAACATATTGAATCTCTTCAATATCTCTACCGCATACTTTCCCTGGTTGAGAAATATTTCTTCTGAACTTTGCCATACTTCCAGACCTATGAAATAATGCATAAACCCAAGGTCTTTCATCTCAAATTCTTCTGCTAGTTTCTTCTTGCTTTCCATGATCTGTTTCTCATTCCCTATCAAGAATAATTCATCCACATATAATAACAAGATGATAGGTTCATCTTCTACAACCTCGGGATAAAGGTTAGGATCAGCTTTACTCTTGGTAAAGCCCATAATTGAAAGGAAATTGTCTATCCTTCCATACCAAGCTCTGGGATCTTGCTTCATGCCATAGAGGGCCTTCTTCAACTTACATATATGAGTCCATCTATCTTCAATTTCAAATCCTTGTGACTATTCGATGTAAAACTATTCCCCAATCATACCATTAAGGAAGGCTTGTCTTTACTTCATCATGGAAGCAACTACCATCATAGTTCTGAAGGAAGTGTACCTTGCTTTCTGGAGTAAGTGTCTCTTCAGAATTAATTCCCTCTTTCTTATAGAAACCTCTAGCCACAAGTCTTTCCTTACTTCTATCAGCAACATATCTTGCAAATCCATTCATAAGATACCACATTCTTGCTTTCTAGTTTGAGTACTATATCCCAAACATCATTCTAGTATTCTTTCATCATAACATCTTCCATGAGTTCATCTTGTCAGATCATCAACATATCCTAGTATTCTGCATTCAAATTTGAAGGTTGGAACCCACTTTACTCTTGGTAAAGTCTCGATCCATCAGGAAGCTATCCGTCATGTCGTACCATGTCGAACTCAGATATCTTCTGTAGTCACTCCCCCTGAAGTGGAGTATTATCTTCCTTCTTCATTCTATACAGGTGATTCTATGCTCGATATATACTGGTCATTAGAGTATGTCATGTCATAGTCTATTCTTTCTGAGGAAAATCACAATTCTTGCTTTGTACACTTGTTCTTGTAGATCCATATGGAAGATACTACGTACTTCCCTTTATGTCTCAAAATCATATCGTATACATCATTCCCCATGATCAACTGTTATTCTTTGATCATAGCTTCTTTCATAGCATTCTTTTCTTCATCTTGAGTTATCTCTCATACCCATGGTGGTCTTCATCCTTCGAGGTGGATCTACCGCTCTCTAAAGCTCTTTCTTCCATCATGGTGTCTCTGACCCTGGGAGCTTCAGATTCATGTTTATGGGAGTGAATCTTGAATTGTCAACACTTGTTCTTCGAAACAAGTTTCATCCTTCTTTCTTTGTAGGAGGTTGAATAGGACCTTTCCTACAATTCAAATGCACCAGTTGCATGGTTAGAACTATTTCATAAAACATATGCATAATGACAAATTCTTATGCATCATGCAACTGTT
>LPNX010765897.1:117901-130452 GCA_001517045.1 Pseudotsuga menziesii
CCGCATGCCTCGATATTCAATTAGTGACGATTTAAATCCCAAACATAGCATAACTAATCAATGGTGGGGCCTTGGCCTTTAGCTCCACACCACGATCATTACAATATATACATCATATACATCTAATGTAACGGGGTCAAGACCGGGACGTGACAGAAACCCTAATTTTAAAAACTTGGAATATTTCAGATATTATTGGATATAAATATATATCTCTTCAAATGGAGCTTTCCAATGTACTCCTTTTCTGAAAACAGTGGAGGGAAGCTCCCAGACTAGGAAGCCCTAGTTTTCCAATTTCTTCTGCAGAAATGCCTGTTACTGTTTCTATGATATCTCTGAAATTACTCCTCCTCTGTGTCTAAAATTTTTCAATGAGGTAACCGCGCATGTCTATGATAAAAAAAAATAGGTTTCATCAGAATTTGTTTCACCAATTGGTATTTATGATCATTTTCCCAAGGTGACCTGTTACAGGACTGTTCAGAACAGTGAAGTTGTACGGCATGCCATGTGTCACTGGTTCATCTTCATGTTCCAAAATTCGGACCACAGAAATTAAATTCCGTGATATTTATGGAACATCTTTAGGAATTCAATTTGGACCTCTATATCCCAAGCTATATAAATTTTCCCTAGGTGTCCTGTTTACGCCGGATGAATTCTGGAAGAGGATGAAACCCTAACTATGAGGGATCATATATCCTAGAATATAGAGAATATGAAGTTGAATTTTGGATACAGTGTTCATCAGGATTTTATGTTTGTTCTCTACAATTTTAAGCTCTTGAACCTTCGCCAATATTGGGATATAGTGAATATACCAAAACTTAGCAGTTTTAGTATTTAGGGTTTTTCTAGCTCCGGGTCAAACTAGGGTTTGACTTTCCTGGAGTTTTACCCAACCAAAAATATTGATACAGGTCTCTAAAATTATATTTTGATGAGGAGAGAAATCCTATGCTGGGATCACTCAAAAATTCTTCTTCTGTAAGAAGCCCTAATTTCCCACATCGAAAACTGAAAATGCTCGGAATCAAATTCTGCTTCGACATAAAGATGCGCCCTTCAATGGAGAGTCATCCTAGCCTTATTTTGATGATCGATTGTGGAGAGAGAACCAAAAAGTAAGAAGCCCTATAATCTGTAGCTGCACAATGTCTTCTTTTCAGGGTGGGTCTGATACCATGTTAAATTTTTCATATGCTTAGCTAAGACATTAATATTTCATTTCATTTTCATAACAAAAGCATATAAACAGGATCACTGAAAGATAGACAAGCACAACCATACAAAAGGAACACAAATATTTATCCTGGGAAAACCCTAAAGGGAAAAAAACCCAGCAAAATATTCCTCAATATAGATGCCCCAAAAAGATAAAAGATTAAACCAGCAAGGAGATCAAAGCCTGATCCTCCTCCTTCTCCAGCTACTTATCTTCTCCACTAATGCACTACTCAAGTGAGTGTGTGTGTTTCAAATGAGGAGAGCTACACCTATATTTATATTCATCCGTTCACTTCAATTAACTCATCTGACATGTAGGGTCGAGTTAATCATGTAGGCTCGAGTTACACATGTAGGCTCAAGTAACCACACTGGGGTGCTAATGACCCACCTTTACAATTAGAGGGGACTACCTCATGACTCTTATTAGTTCTTCTGATTAGAAGCATCAAGATACAAAGTAATACAAGTGGTTCTACCGGTAGGACCATCGGGGACCACAAAAAGATACATATAGAATATTCTTCGAAGTTACAATATTTCAATAATACCTAACCATGATATAATTCTGCTATTTTTGAAACTGAAACTATGTCTACCAATTTACAATCAATCTCATCAGCCTGTGAACAATGAAAGAGATCAGATTGAGTGTCAGTCATATTGCTGGCTTCTTGTGATGCCGGATGTCTTAGTTTAAGCTCCATTAGATAATTCCCCAAAACAGAATTTGCTAGTTCCTTTTCTTTTTCCAACTTAGTGATAATATGTTTCATGTAAGGTTCCCTTAAAATTTTGATTCGATTTGGGAGCCCTTTATGAGATAACTATAAATGTGACCAATCCGAAGTGAAATACCCCTTTAACCTTGCGGACCAGTATCGGTTCAAAATAAGTCCATATCCATCTGGTATGTTTGCCACTACAATATCAATAAATTGACATATCTTTTCCTTTGCAGATAAACGAATGAGAACATTTTCCATTTCTCCAACTACTTTGACACTAGTTTTGTCTAATTGAGTAACTTCCCAAGTAGTAGGTTTTGGCTTTACAAACTGCAAGTGGCATAACATTCATTGATGATCCAGAATCTACCAAACAATTATGCACCTTATGGTTCAAAATTTCCAGAGTCAAAAGGAAAGGTGGGGTTTTAAACCTAGCTTTCCCTTTCGCCATTGATTCGACATCTTCCTCCATAGGTTGGTTTTCGGTGGGTATCTCTTCCTCTGGTTCTTCAAGCCTTTTAGTATTTTCTCTATTAACACCTACTTGGTCTTCCATAGGCTTAGCATGCTTGTTGATTTGCTTCAGATCTTGGCTGATAATGGTGATTTCAGGTACTTTGTCCTCAATATCATTCTTTGGTTGTTTCCTGACATTCTCTTGCAACTTAATCTTTGAGATTATTGAATTGTCTTTATTTACCAAATTCATGTCTTTTGTTATCATCGGTATATTCTCAACTTTCAAAGTACTTTTTTCTGTATCGAACAGCGAGACATAATCCCATAAAAACATGGTATCATTCTCTTGTTTTTCTATGGTCTTAGTACCTTTTTCCTCTTAATCATTGTCCTCAGTCAATTTAGAATCTAAGAGCTGATTCATCAACAACGTAATTGAATTTAACCATTGAGGACAATTCTATTCAGAATGGGGTTGTTGGTGAAAAGTGCAAAAATTATCCATCCCTACCTCTGTCAAATTCATCGATGCTAAACTGTGCAGAGGGGTCTTGAATTGGTTGTTATCTTCTCTTTTTTTGTACTAAGGCTTATAAGTTTTCTGAGCTTCTTTTTCCTTCTCCAAATCTATTTTTCTGTTGGAAAGTTTTTGCATCATCTTTAACATCCCCTCAAAATCATGTGATTTCTCCTCTTTAGGTTTAGACAGCAATAAGGCTCTTTTCCCAGAAGTTTTTTCTCCAGATTGCTCGGGATAATCTTCTATACTTTCCTTTTCAGCCTCTACTCTTTCTGCTTCTTCATAAGTCTTTTCTAATGTAGGCTTAACTTGAGATTTTGTGAAAATAGCCAAGTCTAGACCTAAAGCTGAGGTATAATACTGAATCAGAACTTTATCAGAGGGCTTATCAGTTGCAGAGAAGTTCTTAAGGTAAGCTGAAAATCTTTGAGTGAAATTGTGTACCTTTTCTTTCCTTTCTTTTTTTAAAGCAGCTGAACCTTTCATTAGTGTTGGATGTGTCTTTTGGGATGCATACTTACTTCTGAAAATCCTTTCAAAGGTATCCCATTCTGGGATAGCGTTTGCAGGCAAACCAAAGTACCACGATGTTGCTGCTCCTTTAAGGGTGTGTGGAAAAAGTCTACAAACTACATCCTCATGTTCTCTAGCCCTTAATCCTTCTATTTCCAAATAGAAACTTTGCAAACGGTCATCTACTACAACCTTCTCACTTGGATCAAACTCAGGCAACATCTTCTCAAAGTCCTGAGGTAAGTCATGCAATGGAGGTGTTAAGTTCAGGGGTGATCTGGCTTTCCAAGGCGGCGGTGGATTTGGTGGGTTAAGTGGCTGATTTGCATTTACACCTGCCATGAGTCTAGCTGGACAGTGAGGAGGTGCAGGAGAACAGTAAGGTGTGCTTGGGCCTATTTGATTCAAAGGCTGAACAACTTCCTATAATGCTACTTCTACTAATTCTTCCAAATCTCCAACCAACACTGAATCTTCCAAGATGGGATGGTCTTTCTTCTTGTATTCTCTTCGGGGTAAATCAGGGATAATGGGTAATCCTCCAATACTCTTTACATAAGCCCGTGTGTGTCTTCTCAGATCATTTACAACTTGGTTTTCCACAGCAAACAAATTTTCTCTATTCTCTTCAGTATTTGGATCAGGAAATAAATTGCTTTCAAAACTATCACTGGTGGAGTAATTTCGAGGAAATGTATTTCCCCGGCCAGCCATGCACTGGTGGCCCTCCTTCTAGAG
This sequence comes from Pseudotsuga menziesii, assembly GCA_001517045.1. Lineage (NCBI taxonomy): Eukaryota > Viridiplantae > Streptophyta > Pinopsida > Pinales > Pinaceae > Pseudotsuga > Pseudotsuga menziesii. Next base: position 122,093 of record LPNX010765897.1, read on the forward strand.
CCAGAAACTGTTGAGGCCTGGAAATTTGTAGGAAACAACAGTAAGGTATTCTCCCCAGTCAACGTTCCCAACTAGCCTGTGACTGTTAGGTGTAGGGAATCCGTCCGGTTTGTAGTGCAGCTATCGTAGGTCAAGTAACAAAAACAAAGGGTTTTACCAGTTGCGACCCGGTCCACCGTATGTATTTTGACTTTAAGTATGATATGCAAGTGCCTATCTAAGATGCATATTGATGAAGAATGTGAGGAGTGGTCACAATGTGATGCCCAGGTTCTTATCTCTCGTCTTAGACTCTCTCGCATCTAAATCACGCACAACTGGAAAAACAAATGCTAACTAAGCTATCCCTAGGGAGCAAGATTATTAACTCATGAGTAATGTAATACTGTTCACATGTTAAGATAAATCACAAATAGCTATTCTTAGAATCAAAACAAATAAACATGAATAAAGAGATACACAACAAGATAGCTCATCAACCGTTAAAACATCCATTACTCATAGTGGAAATTATCACAGAATAAACCAGAGAACATTCAAATAAGAACATAGGTTCATAAAGTTAGAACGCTCTCACAGTTAATGAAACATAGCTGAAAATGAAATAGTTCCCCTTCAACATTATTCATTTCATCACATTTGAACATTCCACACAACACTTTCTCCAATAGGAAAAAATTTGTAATTTTATTATTGCAAAACGAAGTAGTTCCTCTTACAACAAGTAGTTCACAAGTTTCTCTGGGAAAAAGCCCCTCCTCCTATCTATTTTTTCTATATTTATACAAAAAAGCAAACTGTTGGGCTGCCCACAAATGACTCTTGGGATTCCCCAACGTTTCACCTCCTACACTTTTATTTCATTTAAATGTTTCTAGAATTTACAACATATTACAATAGAACCAACAAATAAAGTGCTTATGAGGAGGGTCCCGCTTGACTAGTTAAGAACTTCTTCCATGCTGAAGCCTTTGAGGCAATGTTTTTGAACTTGGAAGGTTCTAGAAAATGAATATTGATTTCAAATTTAGCAACCTAATTTCTTATTACTTCTATCCTGGCTGTGCTTAGGCGAAGTTGGTCCTCTAGCAACTGCACACTAACCATGGAATGAGCTACTTCCTTCCTTGGGGTCTGCTCATCTAGGGCTTTGATATGTTGAAACCTTTGTTCATCTTCCTAATACCTCCTTTGCAACATCTCCAAAAACAGGTTGTGGTCTAGAAAGGTATCCATTCTCTGTTCAGCCTCAACCTGGAAACGATTATAAGTAATCAAAAGTCTCCTGAAGAACTCTACACAAGCCCCCTTTGTCTTCTTGAAAACCTTCTTGAATTCTTCAGCTGTGCTTATGGAAAACTCCAGTAAATCATAGTCTTGCCTTAGGCCTTGTTGATCTTTTGTTGGTAGATCTGCAGGGGTTTCCTCATTTGCTTCTAATCTTTCCATTCTTCCCGCCAGGACTTCTAAGATGTCCTGCAATCTGTCTACAAAATATGAAGAGGTTTCCAAAATCTCTTCCAGCTGATTGTCTACCTGCAAGATCTTGCACCTTTCTTTTTCTATGGCTACTTGCAGCTGGTGCATCTTGCTCCTTTGTGCTAGAACATGCTCCTTGAAAGGCTGAAGGTTGTCTTGTTGTTCCCTTGCCTCTTCTAGAGCTGCTATTAATGAGGTAACCTATTCTTTAAGCTCTGTAGTCTGCCCTTGAGTTTGCCTCTAAGATTTCTCCAAGGTAGATTTCTGTAGCTCCAACTCCCCTATATTACTTAGCAGCTGCTCTTTTTCTATGTGAAGACTTTCACATACCGTCTTCAACTCATCCTTTTTTGTCCTCAACCCTTGACATTCCTACTGCAATTTCTCCAGACTTCCTTGGGCAGTCTCCATAGATCTCTTCTCTACATGGAGGAACTGGAGCTCAGCTTTTGAAGACTTTATTTCATGTTGCATGTCTTCAAATTTTCTTTTCAATCTACTACTTTCCTCTCTTTATCTTCTTAGGGTATCATTTAGTCGGGTAGCGGACTTCTTGGACTATTCAAGTTCAGTCATTATCCGATCTACATTGTCCTCAGAAGCATGGATCAATGCAGCCCCAGCTCTGATGGTGAATCTTGGATCCTTGTCTATCCCATACACCATTGTTGTGTCATTTATCATTTTACCCAATTGCCCCCCAATCTCGACCTTCCTCTCGGTCCTCTTCACTATTATTTTTCTTTCCTTGTCATAAAAAATAGTGTTAAAATCTAGCACCTCCTCCCCTTTCTTCTACTCGAAAGGGATTAGTCTTAGGGTAGGGAAAATAGCCTGCCCCAATGTCTGTTGGTTCTCTTGGGGAAGACCCAGGTTTACTTGTTATGTACCAACAAAACCCCTAGCTCACTGGCCCTTTCAGCGACAGACTGCAGAGCAGCCTGAAGTCTCACCCGAAGTGATCTTAGATGGGGTGGCTGAAGACTCAAGTGTCCTCAACCGGGTTCTGTAACATCCTATTGGTTCGCGACTCTTCTTAGCTAGCAAGATATCTCTCTACGATGGCGACCTTTCTTACTTGCTGGCCTTGGGAGGGAGCGGTCTCTTATCGCATCGCTGCCTCTAGAGCGATGCGCAAACTATCTCCTCGGCTACCCTCTTATACTGCAGTATCTCCCACTGCGGTTCCTCCGACGGTGTGATATCGCCTTTCTATACTGCGATATCCCTTATGGTAAGACTTCAATATGGCTCTCACGGCCCAAGGCTTCTCTCTTAGTATACTGGTTAAGCTAAACAGCCTCACTTAGACTCCTCTAGTCTAATATGCTTAACATCAACTATACTGAACTTGCAAAACTCATATACCAGAGTCACTTAATGCAATAACTGTCAACTAACATGAATGAAGCACTAATAAACTAATATACAGGCTACTTGATACATTCAACTTGCAGTTATCCTTCTATGCGCTATAACTAAAGCATAACATACATACATTCATCACTGATAAGAAACATTCATGTAACATGTAATAGATAACACATAAGTAAAGCGCAAACACATGAAATAGTCACACAACACACGGATTTTACGTGGTTCACCTCCAGGGGGGAAGCTATGTCCACGGGAACTCGTTTTTATATTATATCTTGAGAGAGTAAACACAGTTCCGCTGCAACCTGCTATGCAGCCTAAGATCTTCTGGGAAACTCCACACACACAACCGGGAGCCCTTCTCTCTTAGATCTCTTTTCCTTCTTATATTTCCTTCTTAAAATATACTCATCCTCTCTCTCTCTCTCAATCCCTGTGGATTGTTACATACATGCTCTTAGAGCCAGCTACTGGTTACAGTAAGATAACTACAGGATGAATAACAGAACCAGAGCTTTAACTCTTACAATACTGAGACTCTAGAGACACTTGGCTAGCTAAATGACTCAGAAGCTACCTCACGACTAACTGTCTAAGAAGCTACCCAATTGTCTCACTATATAACCTTTTACATTACAAAATACATGCTTATATAGGCGGCCCAAAGGTCTTGCCATTACAACACTGTGGGCCTTTCCCAACAGTAACCCAAAAACCCTAACTGTGACAGTCGACGCGTCTATACTGTGGGCTGCCACTTACCGTCACACCACAGCTTCCTGCAATCTTCCACACTTCCCGATGCTGATCGTGGGTATGGGCACCACCTCCTGCTGTCCTTTGTCTTCAATACCTCGACCCATTGCTCCTTTTCCTTTATGAGGGTAGCTGAGCCCTCCTATCTTTGCCGCTTCCTTAAGTGCAGTGGTTGAGCTCTCTCTTCTCAGTCGCTCAGGTACTGTCTTCTTTTGACTTCCCTGTCCCGATGTAGTAGCTTTTCCTATAGCTGCGGGATCCTGCTCCAACAATGCGCTACTAGCAGCCACCTCAGGATCTTGAACATCAATATCACCCAAGTCCTAAGCCTAAATGTCTACAGGATCGGAAGCTGATTGCTCTGTCACAACCCCTGTCAGTTTTAACCTTTCTGCTTCCTGCTTCTTCAGTTCCTCATCCATTTTCCTTTTCTTTTCCTCTTCTTCACTCCGAGCAGATTTTTCTGCCTTTCTAGCTGCATCTTGTTCATATTTTCTCTTTTCTTCCTCCTCACCTTTGAGCCAGCTTTCGGCTTCCTATGCTAGCCTCCTAGCATATTCATCCCTTTTTCTAGCTTCCTCTTCCTCCGCTTTTTTCTGGTCATCTTGTCCTTTCCCGCCTTTAGTGGTAATTTCTTTTTAAATCTTCTTCTTAAGGTAGTTATGTTTTCTGCACTACGGAAAATGGATTCATCTTTATCCCAGTGGCTTGCGTACTCAAAATGTACATTTTCCTCTTTGGAGTGCTCTGCCACTTTATTCCGAGAATCGTTCCTGTGAAAATTTATTTCCCCAAAATGGAATTTCCCCAATTCTTCTACAAATTCATCAGTTTTCTTCACTCTTGTGAACTTATAGCTTCCCAACCTAAATGGTAAGGGAGGATAAGTTGCTTTCTTATGTTCAAATAAAAATCTCCCTATGCCATCTAGGAAGACCTGCCTAACTGACTCCTTATCCACTACATAGTTAGTGGCATATTTTGGCAGTAGTGAAGGTGCTCTGGAGGATCCATACATTTTGAAATACAATCCATCTTCCTTCAAGTAGTAATCTGCATATTATTCAATAACCTGCAATGCTTCCTCCGACATGCACTTACACTATTTTAAGAAAATCAATGTATATAATGGCATGATGAAGTGCTCACACACTTCTCTATAGTGACTATGGTATTTGTGTGCCCACAGTGGCTTGTAAGCTGAGTAGACTGGTGTTCTCTCTCGGTCCCAGATACACCTCAGGTTTGGGAAGGGTTGGTTGCATATTATGCAATAAATCAATATAGAGCTCATGTAGAACTCTAATTTCTTCTGGGACAACCCTCCTAATGCTGAAGCAATGCAGGCCGAGAGGCTGTTTGATATAATGTTCGCCCAGTTGAACACTGTCCCTTGGGTTGCAACATAGAAGATGATAGGCACCCATCCCAACTTGAAGCTTTTACCGTGGGCCCTCCCTAAAATCCTGTTCAACATCAGGGCAATGAACCTTTAAGGGTTCCTCAAAGTGGCAGTATCATATTCCGTTGATGGCCTAGTCCTGAAGCTCTTGCCAGGAATGAACATTCTTTTCAGTGTCTCGACTAGGTCTAGATTGATTGTCTCCAGCCAGTCTTCAGTCAAGTACACTTGTGCTTCCGGTAAGTGGTATTCCAGTGATAGATACCTAGGGCTATAAGCAGCATAACCCTGTTTGTCAACATTTTCCAAAATCATGGTGGTTACATCTACCCTGGGCAGAATCCATCCAATCACCCTTGAGCATGGGAAAAGCTCAAGTCTAGTAGCAACTCTCATGAACGCAAATCTCTCTATATTTGCATATATGGTTTCCTCTTCAAAACCTGTGTCGGGTACGTCCCGGTGTGTTATTAGTCTATAGACCTCCCTCCATTTATATTCCGGTTCCAAACCCACTATCTATTTGGTATCTTCGTAAGTGTATTCAACTTTGGTGACAATTTGAACCTCGGGTTCCTCCTCTACTATAGGAGCCTTCTTCTTCTGCCATTTAGACATCTCGAATTCTGAAGAATTTCCCTGTCATACACAAAATCCTTTAGGTTATGTTGGGACATTCCTAGATAACATTCGAAAATGGAGACAAACTATATGAGCATTTTACCTCATTTAGGGTAAACATGATTGCAGCTATGAAAATAAACAAACAATACTCAAAACCAAGTGTTCCTGTGCAAAACCAATCTGCTAGAAGAGATAAAGCCAGCACATAACTAAAGATTTGAATAATCAAATCATAATGTCATGGCCTTTCTAAAACGAAGAAGATCCCCCTCCTCCCATCAAGGAGAAAACAATCTCAAATCCCCCTCTCGACGCTATGAACTAAATCATTCCATGGAAAAAATGATGTCTAATCCCAAGTGAAGGATACTTCATTGTGATAGTGCACTTAACTCGCTTCATGCTTGAGGTTGGTGGTAATGATAGATAGCAAACAGCTGAATAAAGAGAACATAAGGTGATGGGGGCAGTGCCTCTAAACCTTTGAAATATTCGACTTGGACATGAAAAATAAGAGGAAGCTACTTCTTGCAAAGGGCACTCGCATCAAGATCTGAACAGATAATGCATTATGAACCCTAATTTGGTCCGTTGTTCGTGTTCAAATTTACCAACCTCATTCTAAGCGGGGCGTAACTTCAAAATGCTACCCTAGCCTACAAGAAAAAATGGGCGACCATACGTGCTAGGAAACCACAACCCCAGAATCTCTAAAATAAACAAGAAACGCCCTCCTCCTGCAACTAAACAGGGAACTACCCTCCCCGGATGGCCAAACACAGACTGGGGAAAACTGGTGTGGACAGTGTAACGGTCGTCTGCACCAGTTCCCCAAATAGTCGAGTGCGGGCTGTTAACTCATAAATATTATGGATTCAATCATCAGTCGAAACAAAAAATCCCACCGGGAAGCCACACCACCCATATAAATTATATATGCGCTCTAAAAATGGAAATCTAGGTATCCATCAACTGCATGTGCGGAATTAACTAAGGGTGACAAACTCATTCCAACCAATCGAACAAAAAAAGTAAAACAGGAATCAAGGCCTACCTGGCAATGTGCTGCGTGACTGGTCAAGAAAAAACCGCAAACCTCCACGACAGAGCCACCTAGGAGAGATGTACTGGCAGTGAGTACGATGGTCTACTTGAAGCGACAACGACAGCATGAGCAAATCGCAAAACAGTAATAAAAAAAAGAATAAACCCCGACCCCAATATATACGCCGTGGTCAACACATAATCGACAGGAAAAATAAACCAATCAGGCAGCAAAACGACTACGGGATTGACAATCCTGTTAGTATCACCTCCGCAATGGTGGATGTTGAAATGGCTAGGAGACCCGTAGTGGCATCGACAAGAGAAAAAAATAAAACCTCACATCGGAGCTCACCAAACTAAGGCCTCGGACCCATAGTTGGTTGAAGAGCCGCAATGGCAGAAACCATAAAGGCACCGAGTTCCGTAGACCAATCAAAATCAGAGGGGAAAAAATAAACAAAACTTCGGCGAAAACAAAAAAATCGGTCAAACGAAAAACAAAACAAACTACATCGGAAGGATAGTGCTTTCCAAAGCCGCAATGGCGAAAGCTGAAAGCCTAAGGATTTGCGACTCAAAATGGCGGGGATCGAAAGGGGAAAATACAACCATCGGGAAGCTTGGCAATACCTCCTCCGTAATAGTGGAAAACGTAGAGACAAACGTTTCGAAGGGATATTAATACAACCGCTAACAAATAAAGCGCATCGGAGACCAATAACCCTTGGATCGGTCTTGATGTCCCATTCTTCTCCGCAACGGCGAGCATGCAGATAACTGGACTCCCAACTCAATACTCTAAAACACTTGCGATGGCAGGGAAAAATAAATACAAACTGTAAAACATCGCTGGCATAAAAGTAATTCTTGAGCAAACATCAAACAAACACAAAGAACTGAGCAAAAAAGAAATAAAAGGAGGGTCCCAAAATTCAAAATTTTTGGGAAAATGTTTCAGCTGCAACAATTGGCGACTACCTGGTGAACCCCAGATTTCTGAATCAACTTCTTCCCAGTAAAAGATTGTTTAATCATTTAACTCATAAGTTGAATTCTTCTAGATGCTTATATTCTTAAAATGGAAAACACATGCACTTAAATCATTGATGACAGTCCATTCTTTGGAAATGGGAACACCAAAATATTCAAAGTCTGGATAACTCTTTTGAGGCTTAGTAAGTGGGTTTTATTTTACCTCTGTCTTTGGGTAGTTTCTAGCTTGGACACCACAGGATTGTAACATATGGTAAACATAACTATTCATTTGTTCCTCATTCTCATGCCAATTGCACTTTTGTGCCTTTTCAACTTTTCGTTCTTTTGAGTTCTCAAAATGCCTTTCTTTCTGAATTTTATTCAAGCTCTTCTATCCAAAGTGACCTTTTGTGTGAGAGATGTATTTCATTTTCATCTCACGGACGGAGAAGAAATTTAGTCAGATTTATTTTCATGTTTCGGATACTTTGTTTTGATATGTATTGCTTCTTCTAGGAGTTTTGACTCTTAACAGCCTTTAGGCTTTCTAACATCATGGCATGGGATCATTTATATATAATAAACTGTTTACCTTGCTTCCTTTTTGTTAGAATATAATCCGTTAGGGATTATAATATTGTAAATAAATAAATAGGAATAGTTGGAAGCCGAAAAGGCTGGACGGAAGGTGAAATAAACC